>BCLH01000727.1:51665-65781 GCA_001602315.1 Zoysia pacifica
GACACGCGGCGTCGTACGCGGCAGCCGCCTCCTCGGCTGTGTCGAAGGTGCCGAGCCACACGCGGCGCCGCAGCTGCGGGTCGCGTATCTCCGCCGCCCACCGGCCCCACGGTCGCAGTCGCACGCCCGGGTACCTGGCCTCCGCCGCCTTCCGCTCCTCGCCCTCCCCGCCACCGGCGCGCAGCAGCACGCGCTTGCGCTTTACGCCCGCCGCAGCTGGGGGCGGCGCACGCACGCGCGGCTCCACCACCTCCTCCTCCTCGTCACTGGACGAGTCGGTGGCGTCCTCGTCGTGCACGATGATCCGCACCAGTCGGCACCTCGGCGCCGCCGGCTGCTCCACCTCCACCGCCACTTTACCCTCCTCCGTCGCGGCCTCCGCCGCGACCGCCTTCCTGCTCTCAAGGCTAGGGTCCATGCCCACGCCTCTCACGACCTTCTCTTCACCCCATGGACTCACCGGACAGAGCCTCAGCCCCCGATCGCGGCAGCCATGGACGCACCACAGCTAGGGTTAGGGTTTCAAGCTGATCCCGCAAGCAATCAATCCGCACGAGCGCCGAATTTAGGAGTCGAGCGGGAAGGCGAAGGGAAAAATTGGGAACGGAGTTGGTCCCTCGGGGGGAGGGAGCTTCGCTTATTAAAGTTGAACAGAACAAGGGGTAGTTTCGTAATTGTTGGCGAGAGTTCCTCGCTAGGAATCTCCTCCTCAGGGTCGCGTACGCCTGAGTGCGGTGTATGCGCTGGGAACAGAGATGGCAACATACCCGAGATTTGAAATTCGACGGATTTTTATTTTATTTTTTTAAAATATGAATCTTTATTAGAGTAGTATGAGAGAGTTTTTATAACTGTGGGCTTAATGGATATGGGTACAGAAATATTTTACCTGTTTTGATATCTTATATATTTTTATTAGATATAAGTACTTTTTACGTAATGTGTCACATTTAATTCAAATTTATATTATTTTAATTTATTATGTGTCAATAAATTAAATACTTATATTAACTATATATATATATATTAATTATAGTTGTATTTTTAATGGATACTGGGACCTATCAAATTCTTCGTGGGTATAGATATATAGAAAAATTTTCATTCGATAGTTAAATAAGTATAGGTATGAGAAAACAAAACTCACAGGTATGTACCGGTTGTCAGGGATCTGGGGAGGGAAGGGACTAGATTGAAATGACGGAAGTGCCCTTGGATGGTGTGGGTTTCAGAATTCAAATGGATTTAAGTTTAATTAATTTTGCTACAGAGAAATGTTTTCCGCCAATTTCTCAAAAGTGCGCACACAATGTTGATTATAGTTTCCCTCGAAGCTACAATTAAACAGCCCATTCGTTCCAAATTATAATTATAAGTTACTCTACATCCCCATTTTTAAGAAATTATAAGCCGTTTTTACTTACTAATACGTATTTCTCTTTTCTAGTACTCCATCTATTTTTTTTAACGTTGTCTTTGACTATTCATATGAGAAATATAATATATTTTAGACATTTGAACTAATTTTTTAAATAAGATCAATAATAAAAAAATGATATTAAAAGTTAATGTTGACAACAATTAAAAAATAGATAGAGTAAATCATACAAACCTCCGTTTACATACAAATACTCCCTAAAGTATAGGTATAGTTTACAAATAGAGGTTTGTATGATTTACAAACAATTAGAAATTGAAGCATGTACAAGTATTTGTACAAATAGAGGTTTGTATGATTTACAAACAACTAGAAATTGAAGCATGTACAAGTATTTGTACAAATAGAGGTTTGTATGATTTACTCCCCCTCTATTTGTAAACCAAGATTCTTGGGAAACAAAACAATTAGAAATTGAACCATGTACAAATAGAGGTTTGTATGATTTACAAACAGTTAATGGGGACAACAATTGAAAAATAGAGAAGTAAATCTTAGTTTCTATTTTCTCAGATAAAAAAATCATGTTAAAAAAAGTAACAAAAATCAAAAATAATTATTAAGAGACCGAACCCTACTTTAGGCACGTACAAATCCTACAGAAGCATGTATACTAGACATGTACAAATCATAACTGGGATGGTAGGTGTTGTGGGATGGCGTCGGGTGACCTCAGTCCACAGCACGGGAAGAGAGACCTAGTCTTCTTCATTTTCTTGCCCTCTTTATCTACTCACAACTGCATAGCTATAGGCGCTGAGAACAACTAACCTTAATAGAATAACAACTTGATCTTATCTAATTAAGAAACTAACAATCTAATCTTACTAACAAACTACAAACTAACTGATAACTATAGCTGCTGCTACTGCTATAATACTGCTCCCCTCTGCGAAAGACAGCTTATCCTCGAGCTGTACCAGAGGGCTCGTCCCTTCTGATTCTCAAAGAAAGAAGCGCATTCTTGGTTCCCAAGAAAAAAAAACTTATTTCCTTCTTTGAGAGTGGAAAGTGGTGTTAAAAAGATAGATTGTTTGATCATCAACTTGGCAAGGATCCTCTTATCTATAGTGATTGGTGTCGTAATGGTGGTTGTCGCATTGAAGAGATGGCCAGTAGTACACGTCTTGTGGTACCGACAATGGTGGCTTTCAGTGCAGCCAACTGCAACTATATTGCATTAGCTATGTGCTCCCTGACCCCCTTGGTGGATTGCATCCCAAACAGCTCCACGGGGGCGGTCATCATCCCCTACGTAGTCGGGTTGATGTTCTCTGGAACATGGCTGATGTCCTCCAAGACCTGTCATCTCGAACAGGGTTGTTGTCATCTTCAACAGGGATGATGTCCCCTATAACAGAGCCGCTGCCCTCTAGATCATAGTTGTTGTCCTCCACGGTTATGATCTATGGCACTGAAGCTAGCAAACCATCATAACATGAGATTGCAGCTTGCTTGTTGAAGTTTGCCTCCATAGGTGCAATTCACACATCATGATTGTCGAGCCGGGTGTTGATGATTGCGATCTGTGTCAAGGCCAAATCCAGCTTAGAAAAGAAGTGCGATGCAAATCGAGCAGGGTGGTCGCAGGATTGTTGCGAGCGTTGAAGATAGTGATTTACGCCAACATTTGATTCAGCTTGGCAGAGAAAGTGACGACCTTAGGATCGATGGCACCGGCTATGGAGGACGATGTGCCTTACTATCTCTGAATACCAATTATTATGGAACGGCGCCGGGTGCCTCAACCCATGTCATGGGAAGAGAGACCTAGTATTCTTCTTATCTTTTCCCCCCTCTCTCTACCCACAGCTGCCTTTGTAGCCATAGACACTAGGGACAACTAACTAATCTTATCTAATTAATAAACTAACAATCTAATCTAATCTTACTAACAAACTACAAACTATTTTGATAACTACAGCTACTGCTGCTGGCTGCTGCCATAACAGTAGGGGTGCACGAATGTTTAATTACAGCTGCTGCTGCTGTCATATAAAACTTGGCAAATAAATTTATTAATGAAAATACTTTGAAATGACTATATTGAAAAAATTAATGTCAAAATGCTTGAATTGGACTGTATACCAATAACCAAGCTTGAACAGTGGAATTACAAAGTTAAATGTAAGAGAGCACCTCACTAATTCACTATCTGAAGGCTGGATGGAATGTTACAAAACTACAGTATAATCTTCGTATTTTCATATGGCTGGCCCGAAACTATGCTTCAAATCCAAAAAGAAAAGCGAAAAGCTCCATGTTAGACTTCCTCCACCTGTAACCAGAAGTATTCAATGGCATAAGACAAGTGGGAAAGCTGCAGAAATAAGAATCAAAATTGGCATAGCAGCTCAGGAACTCTTTTTCCAGCATAATTGCTGAAAATTCCTCAATGTTTCAGTAAACTCTTTCAACTAAAGCATTGAGTTGAACTGCATGGATGGTTTCAGTCAAAATTGTTTACCATAATTCCTGTTCTCATTATCAAAATATTGTGCTGGAACACAGTAGCAAAAGACAGTAAGCAATGTTTAGAAATGGCAATATATACTTGGGATTTTCCTTTAAAGAATCGCATTGGTTTTACAACATGCTCTCATGCTAGATCATTGCTTCAAACTTTCTCTTGCTACAGTAAATGATAATAATCAACCAGCTGATTGGAATTTGGAAGAAGCAAAATTTGCTTTAACTGGATAAGACGTTATGTTGAGTAGTTTACCTGAGGAAGATTCATCAACTCCATAACTGCCTTTGTCGGAGTTAACTCGTTATCAATTATCCGTGCTACGGCTGTCAAGACCGGCATTTTGACATTGTACTTCTGAGCCAGTGCAATGACAGCCCCAGCAGTCGATACACCTTCAGCAACCTAAACAAAATGAAACCAAGTTACAAACAATAAAGACACAGGCGATATCTTGTGCAGAAATTGGCATTAATAAAGAACTTTGCGCACCTGATTCATAGAACTCATGATATGATCAAGTTTTTCACCTGTACCAAGACGTAGTCCCACAGTTCTATTCCGAGAAAGGCTGACAAAACATGTAAGCATGATGTCCCCCGATCCAGACAAACCAGCAAGAGTTGTTGGCTTTGCTCCCATCTTCAGTTTCAAAAAGCATGCCGGTAAATGTTGCAAGTTAGAAAGACTTCAAAAGAACAAAAACACAACTGATAACTACTGCAAACCTTTGTTGCCAACCACCGTATTTCAGAACAACCTTGAGCAACTAGGGCAGCCATACAATTATTCCCAAGATGCATACCTTCCACTATACCTGCTGCAATTGCAAGTACATTCTTCAGTGCACCTGCAATTTCAACTCCTGTAACATCACTGAAGAATCCCAAGTTACATTAAAGTGTCCCTCTAATAAACACAAAAAACAGTTACAGTCAACATAGCATAATCTTGCAATTGAACTCCTGTATAGTGTCTGGGTTCAGCTCATTGATTATATAAGAGTCCTTTTAAGGTAGACCAATTGCTATCGGCTTTGAGGTAAATAAACTAATTGATCTCAGCCGTTGATCTTTTTGCAGGAAAATAAACAAAAATATTGTCACATGATCAGTTTCCAAAACAAACAAACTACTTTCCAAATTTAATGCTGCAGTAATTAATAATTATGGGAGAGCTTTTACCTCCTAGGAGCTAAAGGACCAATTTAATCCTTGAGATCCGCACAAATGGACGGTCTAGAATCATATGGGTCTATATGAAAATCTGCCGTATATAATGACTTCTAGGTTTAGTTAGGCAACTCTGCCAATTGTATATTTCTACTTGTTAGCACAGTAAATCATGGGGTATAATGCATTAGTTTGGATTAATTTAGCCTGATAAAAGTTTCTAATGTAACAGAAATTGCCATCATATTGGTTTGAAAGCCATCTATGATTTTGTCATAGTATCTAACTTCAAATAACATTTAATAATTGCAAGTATTAGACCACTAGTTCGCGCCAGATGAAAGCTGATGAGAAATCAAAATTTCATAATTCATAGTTCAGTATGTTCTGGAATTCAGATAGTAACACTCAATTTCTAATTTCCAAAAAGTTGAAAATAAAATTTTTTTCCTCTGTATCTAATTGTAACACAATTTCTATATTTTTTTCTAACATTAAAATTAAAATGTACTGTAATAACAAAAGTGAAAAAAATCATGCAGATCTTCTTCCTTATATTCTTTGTTAATTTTAGAAAGTGAAGTCAATATGCTCAATGAAAGCTCTATCTTGTTCTATGGACATTGCGTATGAAGTAAAAGGTCATTGGATTCTCAGACCCCAGTGATATCTCAGAAACTAGGCAATCTTACCTAGATGTGCTTATCCTCAAATTCGGGGAAGCCAACAGCTGCTGAACAGAACTTGCCAACATTTTGTCTTTGGATGCCACTACCATTGCTGCAATTTCGATGTTGAAAAGAAGAGGTCATCAATCCAAAGTAACAGATTTCCAAGTGCTTCACGAAAAGAAATCCAAAAGATTAAACACAAAATTATGAAACAAGAGTGATACAAATTATTTAGCATAAAAAGAACTGAGAAGTATATATCATAACAATGTAATATCCACGAACCTGTAGGCAGTTTGTTCATTAGTTCCACTGCAAAAGATGGTCCTGACAGTACAATAAACGGTTGGCGTGGATTTCCCAGTGCTTTTGGGATAATTTTAGACATTGTCCGAAGGGTATTGAGTTCCAGCCCTTTGCTAAGTGATATTAATGGCAACTTTGGATCAACATGCCTTGAAATGCTTTCAAGAAAGGATGAACTGAACTGCCACAAAAAGTTTCAGGGTCAAGAGGGAATAAATCCCCTCAGAGAGCACAAATGGTCTGCAAGGGAATGTGAATACCTGAACTGGAACAGCATGGAAGCAAAAATCAGCTCCTGCTAAGGCATCAGCGGCACTAGTTGTTGCAACAATATTTTCTGGCAATCTGTGTTCTGGCAAGTATTTACTGCAGTAAAATGACAGAAGCAATGCAAATAATGTTCACCACAGGCCATTCCGTAGGACCACGTAGAAGAGTATCAAAAAACATAAGCAAAATGTGGTTTCCTCTTCTGTTTCTACAGACAGATAGTAAAACAAACATTGTAGGACATGGATTACAATATAACAAAATTTTCAGGTATAGGAAATTCACCCAGATCATCCGTGCACAAGGAAAATGGACACATTGCAGCTTACAATTACATATATAGTCAAAGAATTCAAAGTCCATTTAAACCCAGTGTCACTGTGATGTGTCTCTCTCATATGCCAGCTAAAATGCCCAATCATATATTTCTAGGACTAGGCAATGAAGTTTCCACTAGCAAAATGGCTATCAATCCGAAACAGATGCCCAATAACAGCAAAATGAAAAAGGGTAGTTTATCTGGCAGTCCAGAATCATCATTGCCTCGTTGGTGATAAAATACCGTGTTGGGCCTACTGATCAAGAATACGAGTTTCAATTGACATCAATACCATATTCCTAGACTGTTGTGCCGTCTGAACAAGAAACCAGACAGCGAAGGTCACGAACCAGTTGACATGGCTTTGGTTGATGGATCGGCAGACGAGGTCGTCCCGGAGCAGCATGGCCACCTCGAGGTCGGCCTTCTTGGCAGCCACATGCGCCGCCATGGCCGTCCCGAACGAGCCTCCTCCGAGAACCACAACCTGCACGTCCCATCGGGGCAGCGACACCCAGTCAGATCCCGGCCGCGAGAGAGAAAACGAGAGCGCACGAGCGGAGAATGCAGCCTCATTTGAGACAGTACTGCGTGTCAGTCACCTTTCGCGTGGTCTCCAGGACGTCGCTGCGGTTGCGGCGGCGCCAGGACCGGGACCACCGGACGAGCTTCTCCCACGCGACGCGCACCGCACGGCGCCGGTCCTTCCCGCAGCGGCGGGTCGCGGCCACGTCAATGTCGCCGCCGACGTCCTCCTCCTCTTTCGGCGGGGGCGCAGCATCGGTGGCGCCTGCGAAGACGGGCGGCGGGTGGCGAGACGAGGGGAAGCTGGCTGCCAGGCGGGTGCGAGGGGTCGGCTCGGCGGGAAGGAAGGTGGCGGCGGCGGTGGCCATCGGAGGAGATGCGGCGAATTTGCGCGGCCTAGTTCCGAGGGGTCTTCCAATCTTATCCGTTCCCGCCTTTCTCAACTCCGCTTTTTTTTCTCTCTTTTCTTCTTTTTTCCGATTTGAGATTTGATCGATTAACCTACTTCACTCAGTTTTTAAATTGTTATCCTGTTGATTTTTAACGTTATTTGACCCTTCATCTTACTAAAAAAATTAATTCAAATGTGTAGAATTATAAGTTGTGTATTCAAAAAACTTAAATAATAAAGTAAATTATAATCTTAAATCATGTTTCAAAGAACTTTAATAATATAATAAATTCGAATAAAATATATAATATTTACACTATTGTTAATAAGATGAATATTAAAAAATGTCAATATTTAGAAATGGAGGGAGTAAAAAATCTTGGCAACATTTTCCTTTTCTTTTCAGTGAGAACTCTCTCTTTAGAGTTTAGCTCCAGGCGACCGGAATCATCTTCCTTTTCAGTCCAATCGGACGAGCATCTTTCACCTGGAATGCTCTGGGACGGAGCAACTGACATTGCATTTCAGCCTGCAGGCGCCAGAAACTCATGCATGCTGCGGACGGACTGCTGAATGCTAAAATTTTCAATTAAACAACATTTTTTTCACGTTTACAATGGAGTTTGGGTAAAATGCCACCATAAAGCTCATTTTTGCTAAGTATAAATTTTCAATTAAACGAAACTTCTTCACATTTACAGTGAAGTTTCTGTAAAACGCCAGCATAAAGCTCGTTTTTGCTACGCAGATTTCAATAAACTAAATAGTAAGAGTGTATCCTTGCTTATCCAACATAAGATTCATCAAAAAAAAATTCAATGCAAATCAACCACCGCCTGCATTTCTAATGCAACCGACAGTCACGGGCAGACATAAACAAGCAAGCAAGAAGAAACTCTATTCTTAATTTTTGCATTTGAAACAGATGACAGCACCATAAACCAAACATTCAGATGCCCAAATTGCTCACATCTCCTTGGATCGACATGAAAAGTGTTCCAACAGACTAGCCCTGAACCAAGTGCAATTGTAAACCCAGGTCGAAAATGAAGAACATTGAAGTTGCAGATAACGAAACAATCTATATCTAATGGGAGTTGACATACTCGTCAAATATGTTAAAGCCGTAAGATTCTTCGTCGTAGTAGACATGTGTCATGTTAAAGTCCTGGAAATCAAAACAAAACAGACATGTGTCATGTTTGCTTATTTGAACCAAAAGAACTGCTTGGAGTAGTACATTAGGAAAACGATGCTACCTCAACAACGATGCTGGAGCAGCCAACAACCTTCATTGCCTTGCTCTCAGAGTCAATGTTGCAGAGCTGCAAAGGGTACTAGGTAAAGCTGGTTATAATCAAGGCACCATCACATATTATAAAATGCATCAGAAATGCAAAAAGAGAACGATTAGTACAAAGATAAATGAATTGTTGTGAAAGAATGCAAAGTGCAAGAACATTGCCGTTTGCAATTGGTGAGTCATTTAGTGAATGCTATGAGTAATCTGCACAATCAAACTGGTGGTAAAAACTAACACTATGTATAACAAGATGCATATTTCAGCAAAAAAAAAAAAAATTCTAACTCACCCCAGCCAATTGCTAAGAGACTTAGCGCTAGTCACAGTGACCAGATGAACATTGTGATCAGCGAAGACTGCCTTAACCGCCTTAACCAGCTTCCCATATTTAGGTTGGTGAGTCATTCAGTGAATGCTATGAGTAATCTGCACAATCAAACTGGTGGTAAAAGCTAACACTATGTATAACAGGATGCATATTTCATCAAAAAGAGTTTTCTAACTCGCCCTAGCCAATTTCCAAGAGACTTATAGCTAGGCACAGTGACAAGATGAACATTGTGATCAGAGAAGAGTGCCTTAACCAGTTTCACATAGTCAGGTTGGTCGCAGTCCTCGGCAAGCACGCAAAGCTGAGCAGCTTGCTTCTGAATGGCCTTGGCAGCCTCACAGAGCCACTTCACAAGACATCATGAGCACTTGACTTCTTCATCACAAGCAACAGAGCAGTTACCAAGTCCATCGGCTCTCCAAGAGCCGAGGTTTGTGGATCAACTGCAACTGAGGTCTCCTGATCCCTGCCAAATCAGAAAAATCAGGTTAAACAACAAGGTAGTAATGATGATTGCATCATGTAAAACT
Organism: Zoysia pacifica; assembly: GCA_001602315.1. NCBI lineage: Eukaryota > Viridiplantae > Streptophyta > Magnoliopsida > Poales > Poaceae > Zoysia > Zoysia pacifica. Next base: position 61,392 of record BCLH01000727.1, read on the forward strand.
TGCCAAAGTAACATATTCAGAGCTGGGTTCATGGAAGGATGATGATCAATAAGAACAGTGTATGATACAACAAGTACATTTTTACATTCTTTGTATCAATCAACAGGAAATCAAAATTATCTGGAACCTCAGAAGCCTTAATATGCGTAAATAACACAACAGGAAGAGAAACTAAACCTAATGGATAAGCCAACTAGCCATCAAAACATCATATGTTGGCACCTCGTTTTCCACATGGTAGCAACAGAAAACTCTGATTGATCACTAGCAGTGGTTGCAATTTGATTCATTTAGCAGGCGTTATTGAGAATAATTCAGTGTATATGCGACCACCAGCATACCTTAGCACAGTTCTAACAATGACACAACACAACATATGCCAGATCAGAAAGGAATCGGACATCACAACATGACCGCTACTCCCAAGAACTAAAGTCTCTACATAGTGTGGTCCTAATACAACGTAATTCTTGAAGAGATCATGTGACATTATAATACACTGGTAGGTAAAAACATGCGAATGATCTAGAGAAAAAAACAATCAACAACTAAAACATTGTAAATCATTCGGTAAATAAAGATTCTAAAAACGATAAGGGACGAGACAATAGTGGGGGAACTTACGCACATCGGTAGCCTCCATGATGGATTCCTAACTAATCTCAGTATGCCATCTGCCCATTTGTAGCATCTCACGCTCATACCTAGTCAGTTCTCTTCAAAAATAAATGATGAAATTTTACGTCGGAAGATATGACTGAGATTACCATGCCAATGTGCCTAATCGCTTATAATTAACTGCATTTTTGTCCAAAAATGTAGCTTTCTATGTATAAATCGGCTATGGTTACATTTACACCTCCTACTCTCTGTGTTTTCATTACAAGATCCAGTACACTAATGCAGCAAGGCGCTACAACTCGATGACAACTAGGGAGGCAGACAGATCAATAATCCTGGGGCAAATGCTGTCCACGCCAACTCTTCTTGGCAGACGGCCTGCTAGGGTTGGGGTAACCAAGTCCACCATCACACCCCTTTCAACTTTGTTGGAACCAGTATCAAACATCAGAACTGGGGACGATTATCCAAGCTCATCGTTGCTAACTCCACTGTCTCCACAGTCTGAATAAGGGACAATCTTCAACACTGGGGACGCTTGTTCATGCCACTACAAGAAATTTGGTAATCTATAACACTCGTATTTTGTCATAGATTGAAGAAAAATTGAAGAAAAATCGTCATTAAATGGCATCTGTGACAAAACCTCATTTCATTATGTATCTCACGTCATAGACTAACTGGGGTGACGTTTTCATAATTTTTGTCATAGATTGGTATATCTGTGACATTCCCAAATCGTCACAAAATAGCCTAAGCCCAACCCAGTCTCAGATTTTCGTGACGAATTAAATCGTCACGATCTTTCATGACCAAAGATATAAACCTATTCACATTCCGGTTTTTGAGCCCATAATTTTCAATATTGCTCAACCCACATAATACAATCTCATGTATCCAGATTTCAAGAGACAATATATATTAATACATATATTAAAGTTCATCTCATTACATATAAATGTTACGATCCAACACCACATACAACAACATAAGTTTTTATCAGCATGATTACAATCTAAGTTTCATCTAGAACAATACCAAACTTGCTTGAATGTGACTTGGCACAAGCTCAAGTTTTGCTTTGATCTCAACTTGGCTCTTAGCATCACAGTGATCTCACTGACTTGGCGCTTAACAAGTTGAAGTGCCTGTGGAATGTCACAAAGAATATGTGAGGTGTAAGCAAGTAACTACATGACAAGCTAGTTACGAAATATCTAGGTACACAAAATTTTGTGCTTCTTACATAAATAATAACAGTGCTAGTAACAACTAACAATGCTTAATGCTATAATCCTCTGAAAGTTTAGTGCCTCCTATTTTCAAACTGTGCACAAGCATACTTATATATAGAAAATAAATGGAAACAGAAAATTCCCTGCATTCAATTTCTACTATAATCAATAGCTTTTGGTCTTTGCTTCTTTTCCAGTAGGGAAATGTTTCTAAGACAACTCTCGGTAGTACCTGTATAAGAGAATGTGGATAAAAGATTTAGAAGTATTACTACTCTAGTTCAAAGCCTATGCGTTGCCACAGATAAAAACAGCCCAGTTCAAACAAAATTATTTGCGTTAATATTACTTAGATTAACTGACATATCCTGAAGGGTAACACAAGATTAGATACCATTCATATTCTGAGCTGAGCAGTAAGATAAACCATCTACCTATTGTGCCACGATGACCTCTGAAGTTTGACCACGGTGATGGTGACCTCATTGTCAACTGTAGAAATCTGGGCACATATATGAAGTCGAAAAGAGTTTTCTATATAGAGAATGAAAACCAGCAAATCAAAATAGGAGCATAATTCAGATCATCAATATCTTTCACTAATTTTCACCTGCATATCTACAACCCAAATAATACTTGATGTTTGTGTGGAATATTTTCGTGATATAGAAATATCTTTCACTAATTTTCTCCTTGAACTATATAACTTTGGCCCTCCATTAGAAAGACTGAAATACAATCTGATTTTAACAACCAATTTCAGCTTCCTGCTAATTTTCCGACACATCACACAGAATTGAGCTAGTACTAATAAAGCAGTTAAAATTAAAATAAAGGAGATGAACTAGTAATAATAAAGTGACCTGGCTTCTTCATTGCCTTAGATGTGGTGCTATGCTGCTCATGGAACGTAGATGAGGACTGCATTACCTTGACTGAAGCAGGGCACATCAGCCCTCGATACCTGTATTAGTAGCAGCCTGTCCCGCTGTCCGTAGCTTAATGCCATGTTCTGTGCCTCTGCCCCTGCGCACGCAGAAGAGAGAGAGAGAGAGAGAGAGAGAGGTCATGGTGGTACCTCGCTGCCGTTTCCTGTACCGCACAAGAAAAAGGACGCCCCCTGCACACGCGGACCAGAGAGAGCGGTGGAGCTCGCGCCGCCGCCACGAGCTTGTGCAGCCACCTCACATCCCACAGCCTCTGCCTCCCTGCACACGCGGGTCTGAGGGAGAGATTGGGGAGCGCGGGGGGGGGGGGGAGGGGGGCGTAGCAGCTAGGTGCCGACACCACGAGCTCACCTTCCGTGGATTCAACACACGCAGATCTGATGAGGGAGCAAGGGTCTGGAGGGAGAGAGTGAAAGCGGAATAAACTCAACGCACTAATATTCATTTGTCTGAGGTGTAGATTATATAGAGTACACGGAGGTTGGGAGAAACAGAATATAAAAACAATATGCGTGATTATGGCTAACAACTCACGCAACTTAATCTAAACAAACTCGAAACAGAATCTCTGGTGAAACAGCACGTGCATGCACCTGTGACACGTGCATGGGTTTGTGGCCGTTGCGGCTACTAACAATACGAGAGAATTTTCTGTTAACACGCCCCCGCAGTTAGAACGTCGTCATTAGTCACGACTAGAGATGTTTAAACTGGACCGAAATTCTGTGAAAATAGAGGTGGGCAATCCCTTGGTGAAGATGTCCGCATACTGCGAGATGGTAGGCACATGTAAAATATGGATCTCTCCTGTGGTAACTTTGTCTCGAACAAAATGTAGATCAATCTCAACATGTTTTGTCCGCTGATGTTGCACCGGATTAGTTGAGAGATAAACTGCACTGATGTTATCACAGAATACTACAGTTGAACGCCGAGATGGAGAGTGAAGTTCATGAAGAAGCTGTCGGAGCCAAGTGACCTCTACGACAGCATTGGCAACAGCCCGATATTCAGCTTCGGCACTGGAGCGAGACACAGTTTGCTGGCGCTTGAACGACCAAGAAATCAAATTATTACCAAGGAACACAGCATAACCCGAAGTAGAGCGACGTGTGTCCGGACACCCGGCCCAGTCGGCATCTGAATAAGCAACAAGATCCATACCAGAACAACGATGTAACTGTAGACCATAATCCAAAGTACCCTTGATGTAGCGAAGGACCCGCTTTATCAAGTTAAGATGTGGCTCACGCGGATCATGCATATGAAGACAAATCTGTTGCAGTGCGTATGAAATATCCGAGTGTGTGAATGTAAGATACTGAAGAGCACCGGCAATACCTCGGTAATGGGTGGCATCATTGACGGGTGAGCCATCAGTAGGAAGTTTAGCACAAGTATCAACTGGTGTGGAGCATGGTTTGCAGTCAGCCATGCCAGCACGGTCAAGAATCTCAAGCATATAGTGACGCTGTGATAGGAACATGCTGTCAGAGTTTCTGGTAACAAACATTCCAAGAAAGTGGTGTAGACTACCAAGATCTTTCATAGCAAACTCCACTGTAAGAGAGTCGATAATACTGCAAA
>BCLH01000727.1:69732-110133 GCA_001602315.1 Zoysia pacifica
GCAATGACGCAAGAGAGACCTGGTAGGAGTGCTAGCGATGGCTGAAAGGTGTTGAAGCCGGCGAGTAACTCGGCGACGGCTAGTCGGTGCCGGCGAGAAACTCAGCGACGGCTATGGTTTGCGGAAGCGATGGAGAGGTCGTAGGAGCGAACCGTCTCGAGATACCATGAAAGCGGAATAAACTCAACGCACTAATATTCATTTGCCTGAGGTGTAGATTATATAGAGTACACGGAGGTTAGGAGAAACAGAATATAGAAACAATATGCGTGATTATGGCTAACAACTCACGCAACTTAATCTAAACAAACTCGAAACAGAATCTCTGGTGAAACAGCACGTGCATGCACCTGTGACACGTACATGGGCTTGTGGCCGTTGCGGCTACTAACAATACGAGAGAATTTTCTGTTAACAGAGAGAGGTGGAGGGGATGAATCGGACTGGGTACTGTGGGTTAGTGTCTCCTCCGGTGTTTGAATTTATTGACGTTGAGAGCCGTCATATTTAATCCAACGGTCTAGGATGAGACATATTACGTAGTTCGATTTAGGTTATAATGGGTTGAATCACATATTATATTTGTTTAATATTCAATATTTTTCTAAATAATTAAATAAATACACCATTTTCAAGTAAAAAAGCAACATATTTTTGCTAATGCAAAATATATAGTTTTGTTCTGTAGGAGTTTCATAAAATGGAACTTATTTATATTTTCTAAAAAAAATGTTTCTTACTACATCCATTCTAAAATATAAGTATTTCTAAGTTTCGATAAAATCAAATTCTTCTAACTTTTACTTAATAATATCTAAACATATACATAATTTTTAATATCAAAATATAGTTTTTATGAAAACTTATTTCAAATGAATTCAAAAAATATAATTTTTATATAATAAAACATCATTAATTTTTTATTATTAATGGTCAAAGTGATAAATGTTTGATTTTGACTAAATCTAAAAATGCTTATATTTTAGAACGAAGAGAGTATTTTTTAGTTAACTAACTCAAGTACCTTTTTTACCAAATTTGCAACATCATTAATCTTATAGATCCCAATATTTTTTCAATAGTAGATTGAAGAACATATTGTTATAGAATATATTTTCTCAGATACGAGGCATGACGTAATCCATATTGTTTCTATGCCAATAGATCGTGACAAATTGAAGGTTCCGTCATAAATTACGGGCTTGGAAGCTAAATTGTGATGAATTATATAAAATGTCATTGATTAGTAGCTAAATTGTGACGACTTTGGTGAAACGTCATTGATTAATGGCTCAATTGTGACAAATTTAATAAAATATCACTAATTTGTGGGCTGCTATCACATCAATGATGATTTTTAAATTCGTCATGTTGAATACATCACGAATTAACATATTTCTTATTTCTTGTAGTGTGCTCATAGTCGACAGCTCCACATTCTGAACCAGCACAAACCTTCCTCGCTGGGGACAACAGCTGCCCAAGCACATCCTCGACAACTTCGCCATCTGAAGCAGCACAAACCTTCCACACAGGGAATGTTTGCACAAGCTCATCGTCGATAGCTCCGCATCACCACCACTGGCGTACCCAGCGGGTGGGCCACCTAAAAGTTTTAGCTCAAATGAGTTATAATGTATATGTTAATTAAAGTTTTAATTTTAACAGATATTTAAATAGTAAATATACATAGATAATTTAAAAATATTGCTATATATGTACTTATATATGTATCAGATTGATAGGGACGACAATAATTAAATTTTACATATTGATATAGATCTACATTAGACTGCTATTTTTTATCTAAGTATCTAAATTAATGTTTATGTACTCGGTTTAGTTATCTATTAGCCGTTTTCCCTAATATCTTTTCTATTCTGATGTTGTTGCTCCGTCGTTATTTTGATACAAAATACATTTTGTTCTGTTGAAATCTTCAAGCGAAATACATGAAATATTTAATTTTGAATGGTGAAATATTTGATAAAAGAATAGAACTTTTGATCTGTAATGTAGAATATTTGGTATTTTTTGAATATCTCTTTATTACGAGTCTGAGCTTACGATGCATTTACGAGTTAGACTTTCTTTAAACCTCATATTTTTTAGACCTAGTAAACTAGACTAAAGTTTGATAGAATGAGGTGGTTCTTCGGTCATGTCGGATGAAAAGGATAAGTACTCTGTAGTTTACTTAGTTTTTCTTCTCTTTTTAGTATTTAGTGACTGACACTGCTATCATATTTGCTGTTATTTTCATCTGTACAGCTACAAAATTTTTTTTGCATACACTTGGTAAAATTCTAGGTAGGCCACTTATCACCACCGTCTGCTGAACCAGCAGAAATCTTCCACACAGGAGATACTTGCCCAAGCTCATCCACAACTCCACTGTATCTGAGCTCAAATATCACTGAGATGATGTTTTTGATCCTTCCGGCACTGTCAAGTCAAGGATGCTCGCTGGTTCTGTCAAATCAAGGATTCCATCCTGTTCCATTACTGCAAATTCATCACTGGAGTAATTGTCTTCCTCCACACCAGTTCCTGTCTGCGCATCCATTGGTTGCACTTGATCAGTGGACGGTGGCTTTCAAGACTGCTCTGATGGTTCCTTTTTGGCCTTGGATGTCCTCATCAAGGGTTTACCGTTTCGTTTAAACCGCTAAAATTAGTTGAGATTGATTTAACGAAAATCGCAAAAATTAAAAAAGTCGATTGAAAACAGCTTCAAATCAAAAATTCAAAATTTTAACAAACTCCTACAGTAAACCTACCGGTTAGCCGGTGAAGCCGGCCGGTTTCATCGGTTTTTACGGTTTCAAAATTCAAAATTTAAAACCCATCGGTTTTATTGGTTAGCTCACCGGTTTTATCGGTTTATCGACTGGTTTTATCGGTTTTCAGTATTCCGAATTTTTTCAATTTTTCAATTTTTTCTAAAATTTTTAAAATAAAAACCGATGGTCCGATAAAACCGTAAAAACCGATCGGTTTTGAGCGGTTTTGTAAACCCTGGTCCTCATTGATGACTTCCTCTTGAGACGAATGGCAATGCTCTTCTATGACGGTTTCAGCGTGGCCCTGAAGATCTTCGAATGGGCAGACGGCAGTCTTCATCTGGCTCGGCAGTGGCGGACAGCCAGTGGCAAACTTTGTGTTTGTGGAGGAGAAGTTGACCGTCAGGCTCAAGCTGTTGAAGCGGAAACATTGAACTCCACATCAGCAAGAACCCGTGACTGCGCAAACAAGAGTCGAAGAGAAATGAAGGGGGTTGTGCTTACTTTTCCCATGATGGGAGGTTGAGCATGGCGTACGCGAGCCTGACCTTGTTGACGGTGGCGGCGTTGCGCACTGCCAGCGACTCTCTCGGATGCTGCCACGCCCACTCGAACTGCACACCACCAAGAAACAGAGCTCCTCAGTATGAAAGTATCAAAAAACAGAGCACGTCCATACATGACCCAACAAAGACGAATCTTTTCGATCTCTAAATCGATTCAAGAAGACGAAGCGAGAGGAGACAGGACCTGGAGCGCGGCCACGTGGGTGGGGAACCCGTGGATACAGAGCACCATTTCCCAGGGCCGGCCGCGGCGGGTCGGCCCTGCCCCGCCACCGGCGGAGCCAGCAGGTGGACAGGGTGGGCCTCGGCCCACTCTGAAATTTGGCTACTAATCTTTGAGTGTTTTGTTAATCGCAGTGGTAGTTTGTAATTAACTTTTTATTAGGAAAGATAGCTGGTCCGGCAACTGCGTCTAGCAGGCTTCAACCCATGCATGCACTCGTGGTTCCTTCATGGTGGGCTGGCTAGTATCTATATGAGCTTTTTTTTACAGCGGTTTCTATATTGGCTAGGCATGAATTAACAAGCAATGGAGTAAGCATCCAAACTAGCGAGCGTTGTAAGCAACTTTGTCGGCGTCCTGCAACATTTAGTATTTGTAACATATTATGTTATAATTAACCTACTACGTAATTTGTTACTACTAAATTGGTTTTCTAACCATCTACTAACCAACTTACAAATATTTTATGGAGTGAAATATGCTATGGATCCTTAGACTATTCAAATCATGTGCAGTGAATCTAATTATGTTCTTAATCTCAGTTTCATTCAGTTCATTTTAGTATATTAATATAGCGCGATCTAACAACGTGAAAAAAGATCAAATTCAAATAGTTATGATAATTCATGGCGTGAGAAAAGTCTTTGGTCGGCCCACCCTGACTTCAAATCCTAGCTCCGCCACCATGCCCCGCTGCTTATCTCGCCGTTGTGCTGCCGGATCCGTCGCCGCGGGTCCACAGTGAACCCGGTGTAGGTGCGGCCCTTGAGCCGCGGGCACAGCGACCGGAGCAGGTAGCAGCAGAAGAACCCGCCGCTGCATCGCTTGGCCGGTGCCTGCGGCCGCGCTCTTCCGCGGCGGCGCCGCCTTCGCCGCTGGACGCTGAGGAAGACGGGGGCGAGGGCTTCCTTGGCCGCCAGGTGCCCTTCGCCGCCGCTCGCCGCGCCATGCCGAATCCCTCTCCAGTGCGTTCTGTGCGTGTGATGTGTGTTGATTGTCTTTTTTTTACTGATTGCTTTTCATTGAGAGAGAGAGAGAGAGAGAGAGAGAGAGAGAGAGAGAAAGAGAGAGAGGAGATATGATTCGATCGTTGCCGGGGACACGTCACAATGGGCTCAATAAATTAGGCTGATTAACAATTGTTGGGCTAAAGTGGTATTCGGCCTGGCTGGAGTGAACAGGTATGGAGCCCAATGTCGCTGCATTTGTGCTGCTCGGCAAGTACTTGTGCCATACCAATTTCTGTAATTCAGGCATAAGATTTGATATGACGGTTGATAGAACCGTTGAAAACAGCTCATTTTTTCGATTCACTAGTTTTCAAAATCTATTTTAAAATTTGATAATTCAAAAACTTGAAAAACCAATCATAAAAATGTAAAAACTGATGAGTAAAAAAAAAACCATCCGATTTTCCTAGTAACCGAGAAAACAAGCAGTCTATTGTAACATTCTTCTAAATTTAGTGCAATTATTTTTTAAATTTGATCAGCAAAATGATGATTTTAGTGGTTTTTGAAGTTTTTGTAAAATCAACGGGGAGCAGTTTCGTCGGTTGAATCACTGGTAGTTCACGTGTTACATGATTTACAATTGTGACATCCATGAGTATTTACAATATAATAAAATAATATGGGATGAAAATTAATGGAAATACAAAATAATTTTTATAAATATAAATATATTTTACCATGAGGTAACTATTTTATTATTCTTAAAATAGGTAAAGTTTTTTATATTTACGAAAATATTTCTTGTTTCCATTTATTTTTCATCCAATGTTAGTTTATTATATTGTAAATACAGCCATGGGTGTAAGTCAATGTAACAATTGTAAATCACGTAACATGTGAAATACCAAGAGTTTTCGACAGATAATTACCTTTTTTTGATATGGAATGATTGTTCTTATTTTAACATGTTTTGTGGCATTTAGATATGTACTTGTGACAGTGGCATCTAGAATATGATGTTTCAAGTAATTATAATGGTAAATAAAATTATTACAAAAAATATGGTAATTACCCTACAATTTCAATAAAATAAATAGTCAAATATAATGTTAGAAGTCAACAGCGATAATAATTTAAGAACGGAAGCAGTTTATTAATTGGAAGTGCTCGGAGATCGTCTCAAAGAGCATAAACGAGCACAAACCGCACCTCTCTTCTTAGGCATGGGTAGCATGCATCATCGACCTCGAAGCTGGACCAGACCCCACCACCGGCAACATTCTTCGTGAAGATTTTTCAAAACAGGCATCGGGGTTCCTGTTGCATGTAGACAGTCGATAATAACTCAACGAGGAAGCAAGATGTAACGACGGGCACATCGGTTGGTGAGCATGTAGGCATCCGCTAATCGTGATCTAGTTAAGGCCCCTGTTTGGGTGCCGTTGTTTTTAAAAATCATAGTATTGATAAACTATAGTTTTAAAAATTGAAGTCAATAAGTACTGTAATATTTCGAAACTGAAGTATTTTGTAGTTTTGAGATAAACCTGATACGTTTGGGTACTTAAGTATTTTTTGCAGTTTTTTTTTTCAAACTAGTTGTTGGAATATTATATAGGCAGAACTTAGATATGAAAAAAAAAAAATTTTGATGTGGCTTACTTAGCTCATCTTAAAATAACACTTCGATGAAACAATGGCATGTTCAAAAGTCTTGATTAAACGTGAGAAAGGCAGCACGAGCAATTAACGAGTAACACAGCCGCAGGGTGTGGAGTTGATGCTCTGGCTGGTCCCCGAGACTTTTCCATCGGATGTGTGTCTGCAACGAAGTGGAGCAGAGGCCCGTCAGGTTCTTCACCAACGCACACAGAAGCCCGTCATTAGCTCGGTTTTGAAAAAAGAACTACAATGTAGAGTTTCCAAAACTCCAAAAAACTGAAGTTTTGATGAAGATATTGTAATTTACAAAACCATAAAATTAGCTACATCCAAACACCTACTTATTTAGAAAAACCATGGTATTTGTTAAAACTGAAGTATTCTTTCAAAACAACAAAAATACTTTGTATCCACACAGGGACTCAAGCTGTTTATTGACGGCAACACCGACATGTGATATATTTTCTTCCTTCCTAAATTATTATCGTCGTCGACTTCTAATAGCAATTTTGACCAATCATTTTTTTTTCAAAAAATAAATTCAAATGTATACAAATAGTAATTCATAATTTAAATAACTATAATAATAAAGAAAATAATAATAATAAATATATACAATTTATCGATTTTTTAATAAGATAAGTTGTCAAATTTAATTTTAAAAGTTAACGGTGACAATAATTTAGGAAAACGGATCGAGGGAGTACACACTTAATAACATTTAAAAGGTGAACACTCAACTTTTTTTTAGAATTTGAACTTGGGGCTAACCTGGAAAGAGTAATTTGGACTTATTCCTTGTAAATATACTGACATGCAAAATGGAGCTCCAGTTGCCTTTTCGTCTTGTTCCATGGTTGGCTCAGTGAGGCGCGATGCGCTCCCTTGAATCTTTGTGAAAAAATGTAGAAATAGTTGCAGAGATGTGTGCCAACACTCTCGTGGCTAACCGGTCAGACGGCAGCTGTGTCCTTAGTGCACTGTTGTTAGATCCGAGCGCTGGCTCCTTCCTTAAAAATTTCTTCGTTGGCAGTCTGTCAGCCAAAGATTCGTGCTTCAAAGTAGACCTGGGCTGAGCTCAGGATGAAATGGGATCTTTTTACGAGCGTTAGAAGGACGGCTGTGTTGCTGGCTTGTGGGACAGTAGGGGACTAGTCGTCGGAGAAACCTGTTCGGCTTAGAATTCAGCCTATAACACTGAAAATGTTGATTTCTTCCCCCTTATACTCGTGAGCCGTGACTCATGTCATGCCATATTGCCATGCTTTCTGATAGTATGTGGAAACAGCTGGCCCGCCACCGTGTTAGATCTATATACCTTCTGCTCTCGTGTCAATTCCACCATTGCTGCTTTCACTTAACCACAAAACCAATATAACAAAGGAGACAGTGATGACGAACACCGTGCCTTAAAACCGCACGAAACGGTAACGACACGCATCCACGTCTCCGCTAGCTAGCTAGATTTCGTTCGACGGCATCTCACGCTCACGCGTCGCGTCCAGCGTTGATCTAGCTAGCTAGGAGCAGCTACGTGTTCTACGGCACAGCGACGCCGCAGGCGCGGTGGCCTCGATCGCTTTTGTCACGTCGCCGGCCGGCTTTCCGGAACTGCCAGGACAGGAACGTTCTAACCACCACCGATGATCAGATCTCGATCACGCACTGATTGATTTATTAGTCCCCTGCTGTAATTAATCTCGCGGTTTAGCTTGTCTGGTTCGGCTGCAAGGTCCTTGCAGCTGTCTGGCTAGCCTGTTGGCTCTATGGGATGCATGGCACTAAGGTCCTCCGGTCCAGCACTGGATTTTTTCTCATTTTCTACGTTTTTTTTATAAAATTAAACTGATTTTTGTGAAATTTATGTATAATTCATGTGTTCTAAAGGAGGTCTAAATGGTTTACTAATTTGTATTTAGAGTAGCAAGGTAATATTTGTAGCATATGACTACAGTGAACAGTTTGTTAATTTTTCTGTAACCTGGCTTCTTTAATTAGCAGTAAGTGCCAATGTAGTTGCCCTAGTCTTCAATCTTAATTTGCCCCCAAAAACAGTTTGAAAAAAGATGTGTCTGTAGTTTCTTGTGATATGATCCGTGGTTTTGCAATGATAGGGTCAATGGTTAAATTTATTTCTAATGCTGCGATAAATTTGAATCGAAATATGCAGTTTGGCGAAGTAGAGGCTTAAATTTATAGTTTTGCTATATATCGTCAAAGAACATGTAGTAATAAAACCATTTCAATGTAATACTGAAAGATGAAAAGACACACTCCGATAAAGAAGTTTTTAAAATTTTATAATAGTTCGAGTGATATGTTCTAACACAAGTTTTAAAGTCTCCAAAAAATTCTATTAGACCACGTTAAAACACAAGATGTCATATGAACCGGTTCAATTTCACAGAAAAATACAGTAACCGAGAACGTTCCTGTGTTCAAACGGACCCTTACCTTCCACATTTCAGACGTGTACAGGAGACGGACGTAGATGAGACAGTTGGACGTAACTTAGTTGGATGACTCCAGATGAAGCGATCTAATTGCTTCTCATGCATGTCAGTATTGGTGACAACAGTGCTGTACTACAGAGCAATTACAGAGACCTTTTTTTTAAAATAAAATTTTGTGACAAATCACTTTGCCATGAGTATCAGTTTTTCGTTAAAAAATATCACTATGCCAACAGTATTTATTATAAAAGACTAATTTGGTTATTTCACAAGTTCAGTTAAACATCCAAAATTGTTTGCGCGTTTGTTCCCGGAGACAAGCGTTTGAAACCATAGACGCTTACACACTGAAAGCAACCGACAGACATTGTTCAACACGCCGTTGCAGATCAGGATCTGCCTGACCGTCCTAAGGTATGCAATGACCAGTAGTAGCACCTTGTAGTCAACGTCGTAAAGTTAGCCGATCTAACCCACGACAAATTTGCATCTTTTTGATCCTGTCAAACGAGATAATAGTGTGCCATCCTGTACTGCACTGTCTCTTCTCGTGGTAAGACCGATCTCACAGAAGCCAAAGCTCACAAGCAAAGCAGATAAGCACGCATTGACAGATTAGCTGCATGCTAACGTGTTTGCTGGTGTAGTTAGCAGTGTAATCTAGCTGGATAAACTTGATGACATCGTTGCATGAAAGCATCAGAGGAAATGACACTGCAGTTGCCCCTACAGCTTTCATTGTAAACAAGGGACGTGAATTGGAAAAGCGAGCCATACACTTGGACTCTGCCAGCTGACTTGTGAAAGGTTAGTCGATTGAAACTGTAATTAAACAGCGTTTTCAGCTCGTTAATTTCGATAGAAGCAAATCGTGTCAGTTTCATTCCTGTGACTTGCACTGTTCTGTGCCACAGGAAGACAGTAAGAAGAGTGCCTGAAATCCACTGTGTCTTTCCTTGATCACTGATATCCTTTTTATCCGTGAACTAATTTTTCTCATACTTTCAGCAGTTAGCTCTCAATGGTGGTGCATTTTATATATAACATTCCACAGGATTAAATATGATAGTAATAAAAATTCATCCACGTTTCAGAAAAAGATATATAAAAGATGATGAACTTATACCAACCGCGATATCATATACTACCTTCGCCTACAGTGGTTTGTGGACAGCCGGCTAGCTAGCTACTATCCCACATTCTCTGAACTACTCTTTCGACTCCTATTTCATGGTCTGTGACAGAGAAACAGTCCACGGGAGCCGACAACAAAGCGACGATAAAGCAAAGGTAATGGCGCCTAATCCTTTTGCAAAATGACCTGCTTTTGCCAAAGGTCTTAAAATAACACGCACTCTCTCCGTTTTTAAATTGATATCACTGTTAATTTTTACAATCAACTTTGACCATTATCTTATTTAAAAAATTTGCTCGAATGCGGAAAGTTTTAAGTTGTGATTCAAATAACTCTAATAATAAATTAAATTATATCAAAATATATAAAATTTATCAAATTTTTTTAAATAAAACAAATAGTTAAAGTTAAATTTAAAAGTCAACAATTGAAAAACGGAGGGAGTACTAAACTAAGGCATCGATCCAGGGTAAGTAGTTGCATGTTCAGTTCGCGCGTTCCTTTCAGATCTTTCGTCGAAAGATGTCCAATTCGATCGAAAATTCTTTTCTTCGTGGGGAAACATCGGCGGAGAATTAAGTTTACTACATGCATGCAGGACCATATATCAGCTGTTCGATCATCATGTGGACGCTTGTCACTAACCCAGTCTTCTCTTTGGAGATTTAATTGCTGCTGCTTTGGAGAATTGATAGGTAAGTTGGCATAATCATGATGGAGATTAGCTAAAAGCGAGCTCTCGGTGGTCTACGGGCGTGTTTGTTCCACTAGCGATTCAATATGTGAAATCTACCGATAGCTCTGGAGCGATGGATTCTAGGATTTTGGGAATCTGAGAGGCGGATTGTGGGGATGGGAGCAAAATCTACGTGGTATTTATGTTCTCTACCAATTCGAGTAGCGGATGGTGAGAATAAACAAACAGGCCTTAATTTCTTTTTTGCGTTGTAAATGTTTCAAAATATCTACTCTCTCTGTTTTTAAATTAATATCGCTGTTGATTTTTATAATCATATTTGACTATTCGTTTTATTCAAAAAATTTGTTTGAATATGTAAAATTTTAAGTTGTGATGATAAATTAAATTATATCAAAATATATGAAATTTATTAATTTTTTTAAATAAAATGAATGATCAAAATTGAATTTAGAAGTCAACGACATGAATTTAAAAACGGAGAGAGTATGCTTTTGTACGTTATGTTTTGTAACCATTACAAATGTCTGTGCATATTATAATAGCGTCAATGAGCTCAAACGTGCTGTTGAACAGTCCAGTATCACCTTTTCTTTTGGCAAGTATTAAAATAATGAAAAGATGGACAGGAGTTGTTAAGCTTTTCAACGTTCTGACATCAAACTATTTTTCAGAAGGACGCTGATTGTAAAAAAGAAAAGTAAAATAAGTACACCCCAACTCTTTCTTACGTGTCGTTCTGGAATTCTTTGCGGAGTTTCAAAATGCTATCACAAACCCTTGTCCATGCCAAAATACACTGTAACGGCCGGAATTTTTTTTTTCTTTCGATAAGTCTCGATCTTCTGTGATTTTGCCAATTTTAGAAGTTTAACAAACACGACATCACAAGCGATCAATCAAGAAACCATAACAGAAATATTAAACAAGAAACAAGAATAGAAAATAGCAGGTCAAAGTGAAATTATTAGAATAAATCTTTCAAAAAGGTCCATCGGCACGCAGGTCAAAAACATCTCAGAGCAGATATATCACTATCGAGAATCCATCAAGAGCGACAGTGGAAGCATCAACGTGGCAGCAGTAGCGAACCTCCTCCATACAGGCTAGCTCGAGTGCAGGAGCGGACGCCATAGACCGTCAGAGACGTAGTCGAAATCGAAGCTGAGAGTATCCTCTGAAAACAACAAATTAGAAAGCCGTGAGTATGAATACTCAATAAACCGCGTACTACCTAACAACAATGTATGCATGTAAATGGTTTCAAGGGTAAAGCGATGGCTTAAGTGCTAAATGCAAGTTTAAAATATTTTATTTTACTTAAAGGATGCAAAAAAGTTTTATTTTAAAACTTGTCAAATTTTATTATCTTGCCCCGCAGAGATCTTCGTTATCTCGAATAGGGGTTTATTTTAAATGTCGGTATAACCTTCACACATGACCACAGCTCAAAGGTCGGAGTTCAAAACATTTTGAAAAAGGAGAGGAGAAAGAAAAATAAAATTACTCAACGAGGAGCACAACTCAGAGGGTGTCCTTACAAAAGAACATGGTAATGCGCATCAACTAAAACTCTGCAGAGATTATGCACCTGGACCCACGAGAAGCGTCATCGGGAACTACTGTCGTAGCCCCGACAAACACACAAGACTCGTCCACAAGCTTTAACTAGCGTCATCCGTCCTCCAGAATAGAGATCTCAAAAGCTTACACAATCGGGTCCTAGAGCTGTGAAGAGCCTACCACTGATCAGGTGAGATATCTCGATCTCATGTAGAGAGTCAGAGCTCTACACCACACTAACACAACATCGTCAACCCACGAATAAACAACCAGTCTCAGCAAGCTTTAAGATCAAGCCAACTGCCCATACAGAGTAACGTGATGTGCATGGTTGTCAACTGAGCATACAAAGCTCGAAGGACTCGGTCCTTAATTGCCGGAGCAGACACCATCTCCAACCTCAACGCCAACAACAAGTCTCACGGAAAGATCTCAGCCCAGACCTTCCCATTGTACCCGCAACAGATACGCCCACAGGGACTTTCCAAAAGTCTCCTAGCTCCTCATACTCTAACCTGCTCCCACTAAATAGTTATGTACATTTATTTACAAAATTCACATATTTGAATCATAGTTCAAAAGTATTTAACACAAATTTCATTTTATAGTGATAGGTGTGAGATAAAAATAAATGCGACTAAGCATAGCTAAGCATAACAATATAAAATAAATATTCTAAAGCAATCTTAGGGTTGATATTTGTGGAACAGTACTTAGGCACGGCTTAGAAATATTGCTAGCACATTTTAAAATAGTTAGCATGCAAATTAGAGTTACAAACAAAACATACATTTTAAAATACTGGGTACAAAGTGATCAAGGAACGCGGCTTACCTGGCAAATCAGGATCGAAGTCGAAATCCGGATCGTCAAACTGAGCTGACTCGCGGAACTCCTCCTCTGGAACATCGGCTAAACACAAAACGAATAGGGAATTAGACACTAATTACGCGACAATTAAAACCGAAAATTAAATCTAAATTGAAATTACTCGGCTAAACATGCACAAAACATTTTCCAGAACAACCTTACACGACAACGCGACGAGACAAATTAACAAACAATTTTGGGAATAATCAGAGTTCAAACGGAGTTCCTAAAAAATTCTAGACGATCGGGGTGACGGAGTGCGGCACTGTGGATCGGCTCGTGGGTCCCAACTGCGTGACGGCGATGGATGACATGGCGTCACGCGTTCCGAACTTGGGACACAGCGACGCGGGAAGGGCTCAGGTGACGCGCTGGAAATCAAGGCAGAAAGACGCGAGAGACGAGGTGAGCGACGACGCGGTCGGGCGCGCGGCTCGAGACAGAATCCCGCGCGGGAGATGAGGTCGACGGGACGGCGTGAAGACGCAGAGACGAGGCGGGCGCAGGAAATCGAGGCGAGCGAGGACGACGCGGTGAGGCGGCGTCTCGCGGCGCGCAGATCGAGGAGAGGAGTCGACGGCGCACGCGGCGACCCAGCGCTACCGGCGGCAGAAACGAGGTGGAGCAGGAGAGGAGAGGAGTGGCGTGTGGATTGAGACGGAGACGGCAGTTAAGGATTTGTTCTGGACAAATGAAAAGAGGAAAGGGGATTAGGATGAGAGGGTGGTTTTTATAGGAGGGTAAAAATGAGGTAGGGTTAGAAATTAATTCGAAAAATTAATTAATAAACGTGAAATAATTAAGGTTGAAGACAAAAATAATTAAAGAAAATATTTAGAGATCTGAAAAATTAATTAAGAGATTCCGGAAAATAATTTTAGCCCTAACGTAAAATACGAGGACTAAATTATTTCGGCACCGGAACAATTTAGATAAAATGATTTCGAATTTAGACGGAACGAAGTTCGAAACAACTGATTTTTGAACGAAACAAAAATTGAGATAGATGATTTAATCGGAATGGAATTCGAAGAAATTCGCTGCTTTATTTAATTTGAAATTTACGGGATGTTACATACACTTTGACATTATGCTTTGTAACATTTAGCATTAACAGTGAACTCAGTTCTGCTGTCGACCATGCATGCTATTATCACTTTTTCTTAAGTAAAATAAGTACACCCAACTCTTTTTTACGTGTCGTTAGTTCTGGATTTCAATCGAGTTCCAAAATATATACTTCTCCTACCACAAACCCCGGCCAAAATAGGCTTTGACATTATGCTTTGTAATTAACATTTAGCATTAACAGAGAACAATAAAGTTTGACAAGTAGATTGGGCATACAAACCAAATTTGGTTGAATACAAGGTGAACGTCGCCTAACACGTGTATCAATAGCAGCAGTTACAAACCACATAGTGACCGGCCTTTTGCTAGACACCTCGATCGACACTACCTACTAAACCTCTTCCCCATTTTGCATCACATTTCCGTTTTGGATCCAACATAGTTAAACTTTTTATCAACAACCATAACAATAATGTTTTTCAAAAAAAAAAAAAACAACAACCAGGACAATAATGCATCATTAGTCATGGTCATTATTGTCATCTAACCCGGGCTTAATTGCCACCCCCTCCACACCACATGACTTTGTACTACCCCAGAGAGAGAGAGAGAGAGAGAGAGAGAGAGAGCTCTTCACCCTCAAGCCAACCAAAAAGGCCATTCCAATCGAATCGCCGGCCCCATTTATACACGCACCCCCTGCCTCTCCGTCCTCGACCGCTTGCAATCACCAGCTCCATTCATCAATCGTGGTGTACGTGTTGTGGTACACACCTTTATTCGTCCCAGGCAGCTTCGCAAAAGTGCACCAGCATCAAGCATCTCTCTCTCTCTCTCTCTCTCTCTCTCTCTCTCTCTCTCTCTCTCTCTCTCTCTCTCTCTCATGATCAGATCAGGATGAGCTCCGGCGGCAAGCAAGAAGGGCCCAAGCTGTTCAACTCGAGGATCCTCTCACGGGACCGCTCGAACGTCGCCAACTCGTCGTTCAGGGTCTACTACAGCCTCGGCGCCGGCACGGTGCCGTTCGTGTGGGAGTCCAAGCCGGGAACGCCGAAGAGCGTGGCGACGCCTGCGTCGTCGTCGGCCACCAGCAACGCCGTGCCGCCGATCTCGCCGCCGCCGTCTTACCTTTCCAAGTCTCAGCAGGCGTCCGAGGTCCGGAACAGGCGCGGCAGGAAGGCGGCGGCGTCCTGGCCTGCTGGTGGATGGATTAGCTGGCTCAGCATTCACATCCGGAGGCGCGCCCCGCCGGCGTCGCCGACCGAGTCCGACCACCGGCAAAAGCGGCTTGCGCCGGATCGCGGCGTCGACGACGACGAACGGCGGCCGCGGAGTTCCAACTCGTGCTTCTGATCGAACGGGCCGGAACGGGTTTGGTGAATTATTGCCTGCTGCTGCACTATTGCGCGGTGTTAACTCCCAAGACGTGTTAGATGTTACAGGGCCAGAGTGTGTCGTGCTGGATTTTTTTCTCTACGTGTTTTAACTAGCTAGGCTCGAGTCTTTTCTATTTCCCTATCCTTTCAGTATCAAGATTTGCATAGCTACGATATAGTGTTTGGTTTGTTGGAGTATGAATAATCAGGCATATCTATGCATGGTTCTAGTGCCGTGTAAACATTTACAATTGAACACAAAGTAAATATTAATATTTTCAGTATGTAGATACATGTGCCAAAAAAAAAGGATAATTTTTTTTGCTAACTTGCAGATTTATTCATGGCACGAGAATTAGAGAATTATTATTGTAGGTATGATGCTGGCCCCTTGCAATAAATTAAGTTTTCTGCTTGACCATCTTTCCGACAAGATATGTGCTATCTATTCACTTGTGTGATGCTTCAGAGGGAAGTGCTTGCCTTGTCCGAATCATAAGCCTAACATAATTACTCCTATATAAATATACTTATTTGTCATTATGGACGATGATGAGCTATTTGGAACTTTTCAAGAAGCTAGTACTCTCTCCGTTCTAAAATATAAGATTTTTTAGGTTTAATCAAAGTCAAACTTATTTATCTTTGACCATTAATAATGAAGAATTTATAATTTTTTATAGTATGTAAATTATGTTTTTAGATTTCTCTTGAAACAAACTTTCATAATATGTAACATATTATGAATATTATTAATCAAAATTATATTGACTTTGAATCTAAAAATGCTTATATATTGAAATGGAGGTAGTATGATACTACTACAATAAAATTGATGGGAAGTCCTGATGAATGAGTCTAAGTTCGGTTAGGTAGTTTCAGGTTAGAACTTCTCGTTACGTTGACTCACTGAATACTATTTACTCTCTCTTCTTAAATTGTTATCGCAAATTGTTCTAAAAATGTCAATTTGAAAACAGAGTATAGATTTTTTTTAGGGGGAGAAAAATAATTTGCATGTATGTCCAGCATAATCTCACGCGTAATCCTATCGTTTCTCGTGTTCTGCTATGTGAACTTTATTGTTTCAGATAACACACTACCCTTTTGATGTGTCAAGATTTTGCATGGACGGTAGGTGGCACTGTTACGTTGCTGTGGTAGGTTGTGCACTTTTGATAAATAATTGGATGTGCATGATCACTTATGTGTCTGTGAGTTTGTCATCATCAGTCCAGATTGTTCATTATCTGAGAACACACTGATAATATAGAGAATGTTATGTCTAAAATTTTTTAGTTTTTTACTTTTGAATTTTCTTTACCTGCTTGGTGGTTGAGTTGATGAAAGTAGGATTTAAGTACCGAACAGATCTTTTATACTCTCTTGAGTTTTAAAATATTGATACCGTTGACTTCTAACAAATATAAGATGAATGGTCAAAGTTGATGTTAAAAGTCAACAATGTTAATATTTTAAAACCGTAGGTAGTATAGGATGTTTCTCACTAATGTTCACACTTGAGCTCCATTGCTACGGTGTCTATATTTTTTAGTAAATACATAAACAATCTGCCATTGTCTAGTGTTTGAATATTTCTAACTAATTCTATATATTTTGGAAGCTAACTGTGGGATTGGTGAGATATAGGTGTACTTCATTTTATCCCCTGTTCAAGTTACTCTTTCCAACTTTTTTAATCATTGCCGTCATTGAATTTCAATGTCATTCTTGCCTATTCATTTTATTCAAAAAATATGATAACTAAAATATATTTTCTTTATTATAAATGTATTTGAAGCATGACTTGTAATTGTACACATTTGAACTGTTTTTTAACTAAACAAATGACCAAAGTGATGTTAAAAGTCAACGGTGAGAATAATTAAAAATGAGGAGTACACATATTTTACATATGAAACTTTCTTAATTAGCTTGAACTCGTCAATGGCGGTGTTTATTCAAGCACTCCTTTGTGAAGACTGTACTTGGCAGTCTTGATAGAAGTATAGGCAAGGTTAGGTTAGAATTTCTACACAATCCTAACTTCCAAGAAACGGCATGCTGTCTCACGCTGAGTTGTTGGATGAGCACACCAACATCTCCTTCAGCTAGGACTGGGTCTGGGATAAATCTTTTTTTAGTCATAACTAAAATGCTCCGGTTTTAGGGAATCATGAGGAGGTGAAGTGAATGGTTTTTTAGGTCACGGGATTACATTGGGTATAATTGAATGGAGTAATTTGGACATCTTCCACCATATTTGAGGATTCCAAGCAGAGTGACGATCAAAGTTTTTTTCTGTAAGGGCATGTTTGACTCCTTTGAAATGAATCAATTTCCATGAATCTAATTCTAGGAAGTTAAATCGCTTAGAATTCAATCCGTTGGAATCAAATTCAATTCCATTTTTTTTTTGTTTGGCTATCCTAAGAATTACATTCTTGGAATTCAAATAAAAACCAAAATCGTGAGATTTCCATGATGGGCAGCGGGGCAAAATCAGATTCAATCAAAACGTTCAGTTTATTTTTCAACAAGCATTGCAGGAAGTTGAGAGTCTTGAGACCGGGAGGCAGGGTCTACTTCGTGCTGGGGGTCTACCGGTCGGGAGGCAGAGCAGGAGGTTGCCGGCCGTTGAGGTCGACGACGTCAGTGGTCACCCTCGCGGAGCGGGCCATTGTGACGCCAGCGCCGGCGGCGAGGTCCTGCTTGCAGACCAGCAGAGCATCGCTGGACTCACCGCACGTGTCGCGTGGTGCCTCCTGTCCCGGAGCGGTGCATGGCATGGCGGTCGTTCCCTTGGCAGCGCGTTGCTCGTGGATCCCTTCTTTGGATTCATTTGGCAGCGCGACTGCATTTCATATATAAAGTAGTGATGAGTAGCGGTTTGGATTCATTTGGCAGGCAGAAATGTTTTCTTTAGAGCCGGGTTGAGTGGACCAAGACTTTTGATGTATGCGAGGGCAATAAAAAATGAAATAAGATATATTTGTAGTTGATTCATAATATGGTCACTTCATGTTTTCTGAAAATGGGTTGAGTTATAAAACAAAAGCAGATACTGAGAAAGACACAATCAAAAGAGCACATATATCTAGATAAAGATTTCCATTATTTATCATCACCATTCTAGTCAAACATTTGCTCATTTAGTTGTTCCATGCAACATTGATCAGAAGAATGGTGAACGTTGGAGAATTCCCTTTTTACGGTGACTCCGTTTCAGTGGAGGTTCCTCCTCATTGTCATCACTAGGGCACTCTTTGTTGCTCTCAGTACTAGATCCAACATTTTTGTTACTAGCCACACCTTTCTTTTCTGCAATTCAGACTTCATATCCTTTTTGATGCCTCTGAGCTGCAAAATTTAGGATTCCAAATACATAAAACAGAAAATTTCACAAAAAGACAAGAGAAATATGTATTTATACACGTAGATAGGATTTTAAGGACAGATGAAAATATTACTTGCATTGCAACTAAGAGAGCAGAAGTGGAATTCATCAAGAAGGGCATGACAACATGTCTCACACTTGTAACGAGATGATGAAATTGCCTTGCCAATTGAATCTCCAGATCCATGTAGTTGAGGCTGCTCATTTAGAAGCACGACCTTTGCACCATTGATCACGTAAGTCTGAACACAGCATATGTCAAGGATGGTCCTCGAGCTTCGATACTCCTAGGACATTATGGCATGATGACTGCCTTATCTGTATATCAACTAGAACTTGATATCTTTTCAAAAATAGAACATGTATTTAATACTAAAAAAAATGAAAACTAGTGGAATTGTATAGTCGATACCTGGATTATATGGTGGGTAGAATGATGGTGTGGCCAACAATAGTAGCAAAAGGCAACTGGTTCTTCCTCACAATCAAGACAAAACAGGTTACACTCATTTTTGCTTGAGCTAAGATGCTTTGTGCAGATGGAGTAGAACTGAGTTACATGTAGCAACTCTAACCATGGTGGCACCATCGTTTTTTCTCTTTGACTCAACAAAACACAATGTGCTTGAACTGTTCTGCTTATCAGGAGCCAAGAAAAAAATAGCCGGCTATAGCTTTCACTATAGCACACTATAATTGATTTAGAAGGTCTACCACTAAGATATGCCATTTTCATAGCTATTATTTAGCTACCGCTAAAAAAAAGCTATAGTCAGAGATAACCGCTATTATCTCTCCATTTAAGTTCTACTAAAGGCCCAAACACAAAGCGAGCTGCTGAAAATGAGCTGCGCAAAGCCTAGATTCAAATCAAAGTTGCAAATTAAAAGGTATTCTTTCTGTACTAGATAAACTTGACATTTAGGTTTCATGACATCAAACTTTGACCTATAATTCTCGTAAATTTAATCAATTTTAATAATATAAAAATATATATTATGAAAATATTAACCAACTCGAGTGCGATGGTGGCTGTTCACTACCAGGATGTCGAACATTGCGCTCTCGTCCAACTCTCAAGAGGATGAAAAGGATGAAGATGTATGCATTTCTTTATATATTTTGAATATTTATCCTATTTAAATAATTAAGTATTATAACTTATGTTACTTTTTCTTAAAAACTGCTAAATGACTTAGCTTCCGCTATAGCTGAAGATAGCTTTTCTTAGCTTTTACCGAAGATCACCGCTAAATGGTTTAGCCCACTATTTTTTTCTGGATCAGGATAAACAAAGGCCTCTATTTGTAGAGAATATATGAACTGAAGTACATCGATAGTTTCCAATAAATGCGCTTTCGACATATGCTAGCATACAATAATTACTTATAAAAAATGCTACGTTTTTTGGCATTCTATAGCAAATAAGGATTACATGCCTAAAAATGGCAGTACCATGTGCACTTTATGTTGGAGAAATCACACATTAGACGCTATGATTTTGACGGTTTCCATGTTGTGTGGCCCTAGAAACCGATATGCTCTGCCAAAAAAAAAACTTTGTGCTTACAAACATATTTTTAATATCCCATGTGCTTTTTGTTGAAATAAGCACACATTAGACACCCGTATTCTGCGGGGCTGCAGTATGTTGTGGGCTGACGAACAAACAATGGCCGAAATAAAGGCCCCAATGACCAAACACTAGGCACTAGGCCTAAAGTGGGGAGCCGACTCCAGGAGCCCACAAGTCCACAACTGATTCCAACATGTAACTCGACACCAGGTCACCCGCAACAAAACAAGCTCAGTTATAACCTAGCTGTTGTCGCGTAACATGTCAAGTTCCCACTAGCCAAGGCGGCTAGCCGGTAACAAGCAGGCAGTCCCGCTATATATATATATATATATATATATATTTGTTATTCTACACCCAACTAAAATTACAGAATAAGAATAGATACTCAATGATAATTACTGGAGGTGACTGCAAAAACATAAATAACCAAGAACATAGTTGACATCGATGATAATTACCGAGGCATTTCACTCAACTTTGTTCAATAATTTGTAGTGGGTGTAGAATAACTAACCATAAGTCTAATATAATTACATAAATATACTTATTTGTCAGCATGAAGGACGATGTGCCATTTGGAACTTTTCAAGAAGCTTGTATGATACAATAAATTGATGGGAAGTTCGGTTACGTAGTTGCAGGTTAGAACTTCTTGTTGTATTGATTCAGTGAACACTACTTACTCTCTCTTTTGTCAAATTGCTATTGCCCGTTATCCTAACGACGTCAATTTTAGAAACAGAGTATAGATATTTTAGAGAGAAATGATATGCACGTATGTTCAATATAATCTCACGCATAATCCTATCCTTTCTGATGTTCTGCTATGTGAACATTATTGTTTCATATAACACTTCTCCCTTTTCATGTGTCAAGATTCCGCATGGACGGTGGGTGGCACTGATACGTTGCCGTGGTAGATCGTGCACTTTTGATGAATAATTGGATGGCATGATCACGTCTGTGTCTGCGAGATTGTCATCATCAGTCCAGATTGTTCAATATCTGGGAATAGATGGATAATCTAGATGATGTCACGTCAAAACTTTTTAGTTTTTACTTTTGAATTTTCTTTACTTGCTAGGTGATCGAGTTGATGAAGTTAGGATTTTAGTACCAAACGAATCTTTTATATAAGATATTTCTCACCAATATCCACACTTCAGGTGCATTGCTACGGTGCCTATTTTTTTTTTCAAGTAAATGCAAGAATAATCTGCCATAACCTAATGTTTGAATGTTTCTAACTAATTCTACATATTTTGGAAACTAATAGTGGGATTGTTGAGATATAGATGTACTTATTTTTATCTCCGGTTAAAGTTACATATTTTACACAAGAAACTTTCTTAATTAGGTTGAACTCGTCAATGATGGTGTTTGTTCAAGCACTCCTTTGAAGATTGTACTTGGCAATCTTAAGGTAGGTTAGAATTTCTACACAATTCTCGCTTCCAAGAAACTTCAGTGTCCTGCTCTAAGATTATCACAATACATAATCATTGTTACCAATTTTAAAGAAAATAAAGCGCTAGAAGACCACTGTGAATATAAAATGATTGAAGGTTATACTGTCTGATGCTTGAGTTGTTGATGACCACACGAACTCCTTCAGCTAAGAGGGGTCTGGGCTAAATCTGGTTTTAGTTATGAGGTAAAGGTGAAAAATATCCAGTTTTAGGGAATGAGGAGGTTAAGTGACCGGTTTTTTAGGTCACGGGATCACATTGGCTGGTAATATTGAATGGAGTAATTTATAATACTTCCACCTAATTTTAGGATCTCACCTCGAGCGAGGATGAAAGTTTTTTCCAAAGGGATGCTTAAGTAGGATTTAAACTTTTTTTTGTGTACCCTTTTTATTCCTTAATAATGTAGTAATGGGCAGCTCGTACAAGATGCCAGCTTTACAATAGGACACGATCGAAAATCACGTGTTCAAAAAAAGTTAGCAGCATTGAGCAGCTGAACCAAAGCACAAGTAGACAAGTAGTCTCAAATTAAAGATCACATAGGAGTATTTAAGTAGAATCTGTATCCTCTGCATTTCCCATTCTCTGCATGGTCTGTTAGGCTGTTACTGGAACGCCTATGGAGCGGTTATTCCGGTATGGACAAGGATCGAGTAGCAAAGTTTACCATGGAAGGGGAAAGACAGAGGATACAGATCCATTTACATATAGTCAATTCAGCTTAATTACCGCATTATCTAAGGATTTGCCGATGGAACTAGACTTTAGGCCATGGAACGTATGTAGCTGATGCAGTTGACTGCAAATCATATAGAAAGTTGTGATGAGTAGCTGTTTGAAATTCATTTGCCAGGCGGAAATGTTATCTTTAGAGCCGTGTTAAGAGGACCAAGACTTGTGATGCATGTGGGGGGCAATAACAATAAAATAAGATATATTTTTAGTTGATTTATAAGATGGTCACTTCATGTTTTCCGCAAGTGGGTTGAGTCACAAAATGAAAACAAATACTAAGAAAGGCACAAACCAAGAGAGCACACACATCTAGATAGAGATTGCCATTTATTAATTATCACCATTCCAGTCTCAGTTGATACAAATATTTGCTCATTTAGTTGTTCCATTCAACATGGATCAGAAGAATGGTGCACGTTGGGGAATTCCCTTTCTACGGTGACGCCGTTTCGGTGGAGGTTCTTCCACATTGTCGTCGCTAGGGCCCTCTTTGTTGCTCTCAGTACTAGATCCATCATTTTCATTACCAGCGACATCTTCCTCTCCTGCAACTTCAGACTTCATATCCTTTTTTATGCCACTGAGCTGCAAAATTTAGGATTCCAAATACATAAAACAGAAAATTTCACAAAAAAAAGGAGAAATATGTATTTATATACGTAAATAGGATTTAAGGACAAATAAAAACATATCATAGCTTACATTGCAACCAATAGAGCAGAAGCGGAATTCATCAAGAAGGGCACGACAACATGTCTCACACTTGTAGGGAGATGTTGAAATTGCCTTGCCAATTGAAACTCCAGATCCGCGTAGTTGAGGTCGCTCATTTAGAAATACGACCTTTGCACCATTGATCACATAAGTCTGAACACTAGTAATGTCAATGATGTCCTCGAGCTCTGATGCTCTTACGACATTATGGTATGATGACCGCCTTATCTGTAATATCAACTAGACCTTGATATATTTTCGAAAGTGGAACATGTATTTAGTACTGAGAAAGATGAAAAACTAGCGGGATCATATACTCGATACCTGGATTACGCGATGGGTAGAGTGATTACAGGACCGACAATAGTAGCAAAAGGCAGTTGGTTCTTCCTCACAGTCAATGCAAAACAGGTTACACTCATTTCTGCTTGAGCTAAGATGCTTTGTGCAGATGGTGTAGAACTGAGTTACAAGTAATAACTCTAACCATGATGGCACCATCTCTTTTTCTTTTTGACTCAACAAAACACAGTGTGCTTGAACTGTTCTGCCTACCAAGAGAAACAAAGGCCACTATTTATAGAGAATATCTGAAAGAAGTACATCCACAGTTTTCGGTAAAGAGGATTGCGTTATAATAAGTTTTCCGTATATTCTGGTAAATAATAATTACCTGCCCAAAAAAACTATGTTTTCGGTATTCTCTAGCAAATAATGATTACATGCCTACAAAAAAGGTAGTACCGTATGCACTTTATGTTGGAGCAATCACACATTGGGCACTATGATTTTGACGTTTTCCATGTTTTGTGGTCCTTCAAAACTGATCTAAACTGACAAAAAAAATAAATTTGTGCCTACAAATATATTTTTAGTAGCCCATGTGCTTTTTGTTTAAATAAGTAGCACACATTTGACACCTGTATTCTGCTAGGCTGTAGTGTGTTGTGGGCCGATGAACAAACAATGTCCGAAAATATGGCTCGAACGACCAAACAGACAGGGTGCATCCCGCATGCATTGGGCTGAAGGCAGGGAACCGATTCCTGGAGCCCACAAGTCCACAATTGATTCAAGCCCAATTATAACCCAGCTGCTCACAACCGACTCCGACACGTAACGTGTCAAGTTCCCATTGGCCAAGGTGTCTAGCCGTTAATGAGGAGCAGGGGGCCCCGACGGTGGCTTACTTATACAGTGAGTCGAAGAGGAGGGGAGGGACTAGAGTGGGAATGAGCCACGGTGAGGCGAGCCCGAGCTCATTAAGAGCCGGAGAGGAGCGGGCTTGTCGGGGGGTCGAGCAGGCGCGGGTGCATGCTGGAAGCCTATAGACCTAGGGTATGTGCTGAGTGCCAGAGAGGAGAGGAGAGGAGAGGAACGAGTGACTGGGATATGGCGGCAGGTTCGTATAGAAGACCGAAGCCAAAGAGGAGTTATCTGTCGGATGGGATCAGCTACCAGTGGTGCAGATCTGGGTGGTAGAAACAAAGCCGAGAGGAGAGGAGGGGAGCGAGTATGGCATAGACCGAGAGGGGGAGGGAGCAAGAAGCAGACAGTGACGCGGGAGGAATTTTATATGCCTAGCTAGGAACTTAATAGGTCTAAATAGGTCGTGTGGTGCTGGGTAGTTAGGTGGTTTTACCATGCCTGGCCTTAATCATGCTGGGTCATGCCGGTTATGGGGCTGCGGTGGCAACCCAAGCACGGCATGTCGACACAGCCGTGCTGGCACAAGCACCATTAGCTCTGGGTCGTGCTGTTGCCAACGAATAGTCAAAGTTGATATAGCAATCAACGGTGTCAATATTTTAAAATCGATGAGAGTAATTTTTACCTTATGTGTAACATTTAAGCAAAATTTTATATTTTTGTCTTCTCTACACACAAACAAACTCTAAGAGTCTCTTTGGCAGTGCTTCTCATTAAGAAGTGATTCTTGTATGAGAAATGGTTTTGTGGCTGAAATTAATTTTCTTTGGTGATAAAATATTGTAATCAGGATAGAGAATCACTACACTAAATCAGGAGAAACATTTTGTCATTATAAGTCCCCTCAAGTCCCCTCAAATTTCAACTAAGGTTAAATATTCCATAAAATAGGCAAAACATTTTGTTTTTTTAGAAAAAAGTAACAATAAATCCATGTCTAGATATTTGCTTGGTTTTTAGGAGTACTAGGACACCAGTTGTTAATAAAGTTGTTCTGTAGTGTTATCCAGGTTAATAGATTGCAGAAATTTATATCACCTAGGCCCAAGAACTAGAAAAGTGGACCCACATTTTAAAGATGTGCTTGCGCAATGTAGAAGTTTATGAACCGTTAGTGTATGTTACACTTGTTCGCGTTTAGTTGGTCTCTCAGTTTTATTTCATTTTTCAGTAGAGCCTTAAGTGAAATTAAAATTTCCTAGGCTAAAATGATGTATTAGCTTTTATAAAAAATATTAAAATTTCATCTCTATATACGGATGGTTAAGTCCTACTTAGGATTTTTTTTTAATCTAGATACAACAATATGAATCTCAAAATTTATAACCTTCAGTCCACTTTCCCCACCTTTTGCCATATTCTAGTTTATTACATTAAAATACAGTCTATAATATTAGAATATACCTGTTTCTTCTATCTTTTGGACCATAAAATTTTAGGCCTCCTCTGAAACACAAGAATTTCATATGAATTCACATTAATTAATTTAATTTCACAGAAAAAACATAAGATTGTGGTCAATCCAAAGGGTCCTTATAATATAGCTTTTCACATCTTTCTAAAACGGGCCCAAAGACATTGCATACATACAGGATGTAATCATCACCTTGAATTTTATATGCAGTTTTTTCCTCCTGTTTATGCTATATATAAAATGGTGAGTTGGCAGTGGTAGTTGTGGTCGCTGACATGTGGACCTGTCAAATCCCCCCACAGTGATAACATACAAGAGAGTTGTTAATTGTTGCTGAAATGCATGAGGATGAGGTGGCATAGACGCCTGTGCAAATGTCTCGAGTTCCTCGTGAAATGGTTATTCTATTCACTTTGCTAATTTGACGTGACACAAGGATTACGTGTTAAGATTAAAATCTACTCCTTTCATCTCAAAATAAATTTCTTTTTTTTATTTTTAAACATCTACTTTGACTATTCATTTTATTAAAAACAATTGTAAAAATATTATGTATTTTATCATGAAATAGTTCTCTTGACACCAAAATCAGATCCGAGCCAACGCATCGCCGCAAGGTCTTATAAATTTTGTGTCAAGCA
Organism: Zoysia pacifica; assembly: GCA_001602315.1. NCBI lineage: Eukaryota > Viridiplantae > Streptophyta > Magnoliopsida > Poales > Poaceae > Zoysia > Zoysia pacifica. Next base: position 96,246 of record BCLH01000727.1, read on the forward strand.
ATCGACTAATTTCTTCTTTAATCCTATCGTACATATTTAGGTTGAATTTTCTCATTAGTTGCTTAAAGAGTCTAAGACCAAATTTTATTGAAAGCCGATGTTCAACTAGTTCGCGGCTCAACCCGGGCATTTCATTATAAGACCATGTAAAACAGTCTATATATTCTTTTAGTATACCGATTAATTTTGTCTTATAATCGGCTTTCAAATTTTTGTTTATTTAAGTTGGTCTCGAATTATCGTCGCTGCCAAGGTTCACCTCTTCAAGAGGATCGGTCAATGTGAATTCTTATCCTCTATTTTCTCTATAGCTTCGCACATATCGTTCGTGTTGGACCGATAGTGTTTCACTCTTTTTTGCAACCAATTAAGATTAGACTTTATTAAATCACATTATATAGTTGAGCCGATTTTTCATCGGCTTTACATTAACGAGTACAAAACCATCTCTAGTCACACTAAGAAAATCATAATCCGTCAAGTCCAACTCAGTCAAGCACTTGACGGTGTCAAGCGGCAAAAAAGATAATTCGGCTACAGCAACACAAACCGATCCATCTCAATGAACAACCTCTACATCATCACCGATCCATTGTATCAAGAATTGATGCAATGTGGGACACATCTATTGGCATAAATTTAATCACACCCTAAGATCAAGCTATAACTACCGTGCATATCGACAACAAAGAAAGCGGTAGCCATGTTCTTGCTCCCGACGGTGAGCTCCATAGGAGCGACCCTCTTAGCTTCATTAAGGTCTCATCCTCCCACACCGTTCAAAGTTATGTTGGTCCGGATGAGCTCGTCATCGGTTTTACCTAGCTTTCTAAACAAAGAATATAGCATTAAATTAACAATCGCACCGTCATCTACAGGCATGCAGAAAATTGGTGTGCCATTGATATGACCTCTCACATAGAGAGGCTTCAAATGGTTCTTCGATTCCTCAGGCTTCTCAAAGATAGCACTTTTCGGTTCAAAGTCGAATTATGCCATGACCTCTTCTTTCTTTACTAAAGAGTAATCAAAAAGAGACAAGTAAATAGTGTTGATGTCCATACCTTCCCGGAGGTGGTGCAGGCTCGTAGCCTAAGAGGTCGTCGTCATCGAACTCGAACATATCGATGTCTCTCGTGGGCGAACGCGTAGTAGAGTCCTCTCCCAAGATGGCGTCAGTCAAGCTAAGTGGTTTTGGAGTAGACTCCGCTTCCTCCGTTACTGGTGGAGTAGGGGCTTTCGGCTCTTTAATCCTACACTGCTTACCTTGAGAGACCATTGGCTTGATCTTGTTGAAGACCTCGTTTCTCTTCTTCTCCGCCTTCTCTTCTCGCATCTTTCGAAGGCGCAGTCTTTGGAGCTTTCTCTTTTGAGTGTGGGTCAAACCAGACGGATACCACCTCGGTTGTGTGTACTTGCAGAAGCTTTTGCTGCTGCTAGCTTTATGATCATGGGAGGCCTTTTCGACCAGATCATCTAAAGTGATCGGTTCCGTGAAGACTCCCCCGATTTTGACAATGGTTGTGTCGATTTTCACGACACCTCCGGATGCACTCTTTTGATGAACAATGATGGAGAGAGCAGGTTCGTTACCTTACTTTTGCCGCCACTCTTCCTTAGGCGCGGTTATGGAGCTCCCTTTTTGGCCCTCGGTCGATCGAGAATCTGTCCGATTCGAGATAGGGTTGGAGAGCCCTGTAAAGACATCTTCTTTCGGTCCGTTTCACCTCGAATGAAATGGCAGGTATGGCATCGGTGGAACAGGCATCAACGGCATGGGCATCGGAGGCACGGGCATCCATGATCCCATGTATGGATGCCACACTGGGAATGGCGGGTAGGGCATATGATAGAATCATGATGACAACACTCCAAAGCCTTGTGAAAGAAAAGAGGAGGAGGCCCATGCACATTCACGGTTGGCCTCATCTCTTTCCTAGGTGGGCTGCCTCTACTAGGTGGTGATCTTGATCACTTCATAGACCGATTATTCAAATCGGTTATTTGATGCTTGTACTTAGCCATGAGCCAGTCGAAAGCGCTTTTAGACCCTATCTTTCAATCCGTGGCTTTGCCTTGATTTATCTTTCACTTGCACACTTTGGGATTCTTCGGCTTTATCATCTTGGGCTGTAGAGTTTGCCCCCCCGGATCTAGAGCCTTGGGTGGTGACTTTGAGGGACTTTTGACCATCAAGGGACTTCTCGAGCACCACCTTTCTAGAGGTCCCTTTCTCACTCGGAGAAATAGATATCTCCTCCCTGATGATCAGGTTCTTCCCCTTGGTTGTATCGGCTTTATGAGACCAAATCAACACTTTGAGATTGAGCTCTAGAGTGTTGACGAGGAAAAGGTGCTTGTCGATCTGCATCTCTTTAAGACTCAATCGTCCCTCATTAAGGGCCGATTAGACCTGTCAACAGAAAATATTGCAATCATTAGTAGCATGAGAATAAAAGTTATGTCATTTACAATATGCTCTACGCTTAATCTCATCCGTCGAAGATAAAGTATATGCAATCTTAATATATCACCTTTTGTGCAACTCGTCAAATATTTTATCACACTTAGCTATATCAAAAGTGTATTTTACGTCGTCTTTCCGATTCTTATGAACCGGTTTGAGCAAATCACAAGCTAACGATTTGGCCTTAGAGGGCCAAACAAACTCGGCAGCTAAAATGTCATTGAAATCATCATCGAAGCTATCCGAATTATATTCCACGACGTGCACGCTATGACGGGTCTTGTAGTCATATTTTATTTCTTTGCTTCGGCTTTCTTGAGCCGAAGACCTTTGTTGGAGATGGGTGAGTGTAAGAAAATCGTACCCCTCCAACTTTTCTCTATGATGCGACCGTAAACTACTAAAAGCTAGATCAGCTAAGTCTTTTTTAAAAATTGTTAAATTAAAACATCTGTTCTTAATATCTCTAAACCGCCGAAGATAGTCAATGACGGGTTCCTCTTTCACTTGCCGAACGGATGTCAAGTGTGACAACTTCAATTTGTTGTCTTCGAAATAAAAGTGTCATAAAATTTACACTCTAAAGACTCTCACGTGTATATAGACCCCGAGACAATGATGAAAACCAAGAGAAATCAGTTTCGGTTAGTGATAAAAAAATAAATGTACTTTCAAAGCTTCACTAAAACCTGCTTCTCCTAGTTACGCTACGTATTAGCTAATGTGTTTCCTGATATCGCAATTGAATTTGACGAAGTCGGGAATATGCCACCCAATGGGATACGAGACCGAATCAAAATATGCGGGGTATGATTTTTTGATAAATTCGGTCTCTCCCTTTAAGGTCTACCCCTGGCGCCTCATGAAATTATTTGTTCAAATCCTCTTTAATGCGAGCCATACACTCCTCTATGTTAGCAATGGGTGGCCTAGCGGGTGTGACCGGTGATGAAGGGTGTAAGCTCGTCTTTATGATGCTAAATATTTTATTAGGGACAGGGTCAAGAGGGATTCCCGTACCGCTTAGGGAAATAGGCGGTGTGCTATATGCGATGGTACAGTACGGAGGGACAAAATTAGTCAATTTATTCAATTGACTCGTGGCCGGATTGGGGATGCAAGTGATTGGCTCTACGCTAGCGGGAGATACTACTAATACACTAGTTTGCGCATGGGATAGAAAACTAGTTTGTCCACTAATGAATTCAACAGCATGCCATATAGAGGTTGTTCTACACTAAACTTAGTAGGCGCCGATGCACTAGTAGTGAGGTTTTCATGCGCAATATGAGATGATGATGCAATACTAATATTCAGACTTAGACATGTTCTCTTGAATCATGTAATGCATATCGTTCGTTAAGACCTTGTTCATGTTGGCAAAGTAATATGAAAGGTCTTCAAAAGTAACGAAAGGTTGTGAAGATGTCCTTATATTGGCAGCACCCATGGCCGCGTTGTCGTCGACGGCTGGAAGAACGGGTTCATTCACTTGTGAGATTGCGCCTTGGCGGTCTTTCTTGAAACACGCCAAGTACTCTGCAGCTCCCGCTCCTCACGTGCTTTGCGCATCTCCTCGAGAAACTCCTTCAAAGATGGCATGACGATGTTCGTCGTGGAGATCTCGAAGTTCATGGTGGAAGCGACGATTCGGTTTGTGCAACCAAAATCACTAATCCCCAGCGAAGTCGACAGAAAGTGTGTTTACGACGAAATCGAGTTTGGGCCAACACACCACTCGCACGTCTGTACGCGGGAATGCCGACATTTCTTCAACGTCGGGTTTGGACAGCACCTAGACAATCTTGCCTCAAGAGAGACCCCGTCGGAGGAAGATCGTCTTAGGGATAATCCGAGCTCGGTAGGCCAGCCGGATCGCCTTCAAACATCGCCAGGACGAATGAAGAACAGCACAAGAGTCAAGTAAGAGGATTAGGATTTGGAGAAGAACAAAAAATGTAAAGCAAATGATATGATCGATTGAGATGATCCTCAACCGGCCATGGACCTCTGTTTTATAGAGGTGGGATGGTCTTATCCCGCAGGGCAACTAATCCCACAAGTTAGGAAGAAAATTAGAATCAATCTTCTAAAAACTTTCCTAAATCGGCATTACCGGAGTCTCCGATAAAGTGCCGAACACTCCGGTGACCGGAGTCTCTGGTAAAATGCCGAAAGTTCTGTCGTGTAATTCCGAGAACTCGAGAGGGCTCACCGGAGTATCCGGCACCGTACCGGATACTCCGATGGCCCTGTGATTTTTGGGTGTCAACAAATTTATTTTTAGAAATACTTTAAAGTTGACTTGTTTATTTTTGTTTTTTTATATTTTTTTTGAATAATACGAATGGTCAAACGTTGATTTTAAAAAGTAAAAAATATCACTTATTTTGGAACGGAAGGAGTAGCTTATTACTCCCTCCATCCCAATAAAAGTTTGTTTTTAACTTTTGTTGACTACTATTTTGACCAATGATTTCGATAAATTTAGTTAATTTTCATAATATAAATAATATATATTATGAAATCATTCCATCTAATTTATTTAAAAGTACAAATACTAGGTTTTTAAATTTAATCGAGTCTATATTAATCATTGGTCAAAATTGAAGTCAACAAAACCTAAAAATAAGCTTTTATTAGGACCGAGGTAGTAGCTTTGAATTATAAAATATGGTTTATGTAAGTTAGAGTGTACTAAGGTGTTGGGATTGTTTTGTAACTTAGATTATAATAAGCTAGTGGATTACTAATACGTTTTAGATAACAAAATGCATGCAACTTAGATTATAAGCTCAAATAAGCTACTTTAGGACATCTTATTAGACGATAATCTAAGGGTCTATATTATAGGAAATATATGGTAGATTATAGAATAGACCAAAATAATTTTGAACCGTTCATTTGCACGAATCTCGATGAATAAAATAATCTTTACGTACCTCCTATGAGGTAAAATCTCTCTCATAATTGTTAATTATTTTAGCAATCAATTTGGAAAGTAATTAGAAAGCTTTGGAAACTGATACATGCGACAGTTTTAGTTACTATAAAATTCGACAAGTGAGATTGATTTCTAGTCTTACTTCACAAAAGGTAAAAAAAATACCATTTGGTCTAACTTAGAAGGACTCATATAATTTGAAGTTATTATTGTAGGTTAAGATTATATATTCTAACTAAATAATCTAGTAACAAATAAACATGAGTATCATGCACCTAGCTTTAACCAAATCTTCAAGTTCAAACAAAAAAGCTGGCACTGAAACAAACAACATAAAAGTGATGAATATACTTATTGCACACATGAGCACACATCAACAAAGTTCAACTTATTTGATCTCACTCTAATAATTTCACATGCAACCATCGATTGGATCGATCCTTCATCTAACAACATGATAGCCGCCCAATCTGATGCAAGGTTCGGAGGTTCGATATGAAACATGATCATCAGTCAAATCTCTCCCTGTGAATCTCATCAAGGATCACAACAAGAGCCGCGATGAACACGTAGTCGACCTGAGGGAAAACGGTGACGTTGAACGTGTCCCTCTCGAGCAGCACGTTCGTGACAGTGAACTTCCGGTTCATCTGCAGGACAACATATATATAGAACATATTAACCAAATGCTGATGTGTCAGTGTCAAGCTCCATTCATATGAACTGAAGCAGGGAAAATTTGTACTCACCTGAGCGATCATGGCGTCGGAGCTGCCGATGTAGAAGGCGCTCGACCTCTCGAAGTAGCTACCCCTGATCTTGAAGTCGGGGACGTGCTCTGATGAGTTTCCGGCCAAGAAGACATCGACCGCCGTTTTGAGCTGGATGACAGAAGCTTTCTTTGCGGTGAAGATCAGATCGCCAGCGTTGGTGCTGTCCCCTCTATACACTTCCCATCTGTTGTGCAGGCTGAATACCTGATAATGTATCCTTTGTTAGGAGAGGCAGAATCGGTTTTCCTAGTTCTTACTCTCTGAAGTACATACTGATCTAATATTCGCAACCTTGTTTCTCAGTGGGATGACCATATGTTGGATCATGGAAATAGAGTTCAACGTGTCAAATTTGTGCATGTTGGATACCTAGTTTGTTAAAGTGGCCATTAGTATGTGCAGCTGAAATAGGCTTCTCCGGTGACAAAAATTTTAAATTGGGTCATCACTCGGGGCGCACTTCCCCCAAGCTGAGCGTAAAACTCAATGAATCCCCCACGTGAATACAGGGGCCTCTGTTCTTCTCTACTCTAGAAGCCACCGATTCGGTGCTTCCGATGTCGGATCGAGCCCTCGCAGAAGAGGCAGAACAAACAGATCGACGGCCGATCCACACTCCACAGTGTGTTATAGTACGAACCTTCTTGGTCATGGTGAGGATGGGCTGTCCGGCGGCGTCGACGAGCACGCGGCGGCGGCGCACGCTGAAGACGGCGCCCTTGACCCTGAGCACGATGCCGCCGTTGGCGTCGGTGACGGTGAAGTCGCCGTCGGAGAGGCTGAGCGCCTTCTTGGCCACCGTCAGCGGCAGCACGTACGACGCACAGAACTGCTGCCCCAGCACCGCCACCGGCGCCGGCGGCGCCGACGGAGCTCCGCCATAGGGTGCTGCCGCCATCGGAGGGAGACGGATCGACGGGGATCGGCGGTCGAGTTGTTGTTGCTGCCGGCGATGTAGCTTCGCTTCGCGTCCTGTGCTCGCACCTTGGCTGGCTCGTCCTCTCGTCGCAGACTCCGCGTGCAGCGTGCCGGGGCCGTGGCGTTGACTCCACGGGGTTTCTGGTGTGCGCCTCCGCCGGCGAAAGGTGGTGGGATACTGATATAGTGGCAACGAACCGCGTTTGGCCTGTCGTAACTGGAGTATTGTATTCAGGTTTTGGACACCCAGAGAGCAGTGTGAAACAGAGTACGCCAGGGTCAAAGTGTAATGTCATCTCCAATGCCACATCGAATTTTCGGAGAGCCTCATTTTTGGTGTTTTTTAATCAAGAAAACTCCGTACGTACGTTTCTGAATTCTGACTTTGGTCTAATTAAATCATTGGAAAGCTTCCAGGAAGAAAGAGCTGAGGTAGGTGGGCAACGGATCTGGCCAGGCGCAGGCTGACTTCGAGGCAGCCCATCCTGGCTCTGCTAATTGACCGGGTGAGTAGTGAAAAAATAAAATTTGATGTGAGTAGTGAAAAAATAAAATTTGATGTGAGTATGAAGAAGCTGCTCTAAAATATAAGTATGAGAAAGCTAAAAGTTATTTAACTTAAAATAACGGTGAGGTTGTGAAACTGTAAGATAATTTATATATATTATAATTATATAATTATAGTTATATTATATAATTATAATAATATATAATTATAATTATGTAATATAATTATATTTATGTAATATATATAATTATAATAAAAGTATAATTACATGTAATTATCTAATATAAGTATAATTATATTATATAATTACAATTATGTTGTATTATTATAATTATATTATAATTGCACCCAAAAAAATTACTGAAGAAAATTGAATTAAATTACTGAAGCATAATAAATTACTAAAAGATTTAATATAAAATTACTAAAGGAATTAGAATAAAATTACTGAAGAGAGGAATTTACTAAAAAAATTACAAAAATTACTAAATGAAAATTTAACAAAATTAGTGGACGAGAGAAAATCTGGCGGCCACGATCAATAAAAGCAAGTCCAGACCTGTTGTTGCTTTTGTAGTAGCAGAAAGTTGCTTTCTTGGAAGAACAACCAAAGACACGCTAAAGCCGTAAGAAAAAAAACTTCATTTTTCTCAAGAAACCTTAAATTTTGAAAATAAATATGTCAAATTACATTTATTGTAATGTCTAATTTCAGCTAAATAACAGATGAGCGGTGGTGGGTTGGGTCGGGCTACATGAACTTGGCATCCAGCATGACCAGGCCGGCCTAATCTGGCTGTGCTCAAGAAATGAACCCCATTTGCCCGGTACTATAGATTCTATAGTAGACTAAAATGACTGTGGGTCATCTACTTTCACGAATCTCGAAAAAATAAAGTGTTGTTTTTTACCTTCTAAGAAGTAAAAAGTTTTCTATAATTATTAATTATTATAGCAATCAATTTGAAAAGTGGAAACTGATCACGTGACAATTTTAAAACTATATGATTTTGAACTCGTTATGTTTTGGAAATAAACGCATGGGACATGACACTCATGCATGTCACACATGGCGTGAAACTCAACTGCACCTAGCGTTCCAAGATTTCATGCTCACGTTCGTGACACTTGTATACGAGACACATGATTTGATTCCCTGCACCTAGCGTTGCACAGACATAGACACTTATACAAAGCGACTGTCACACCCCAAATTTTACAATTTTAAGATGTAAATTTTTTTCAATATAATAAAAAATAAAATTTCTAATTATTTAAAAGATTTTGTTTGTTGATTTTATTTTCAAATTTAAATGTATTCAAACAAGGCTCAAAAATAAAGTTTTAATGTTTTCATTATCATTCAACTTGCTTTTATAAATGAATTTTTGCATTTTCTTTAGCAATAAATTATTTAAAAAAGGGGTGTTTCCTCAAATTTGTGAAAAAATTTCATAACTAGATAAATGTTTTGAATTAATGATAGAAACTTTCCAAAATTTTCCTTTATCCCAAAATCTTTCCAAGTGAATTTATCTTTGTTTTGACATAACTGAAATAATCTAATTAAAAAAAAAAAGAAAACCTTCCCATCCCAACCGTAGCCCACTATTCTCATCTCCCCTCGCTTTCCAGCCCAGTCACCCCTCCCTCCTTCCCTTATCTCACCGTTCCCGGCCCCACTCGTTGGCACCTTCATCTCCAACCGGCTGCCCCTAGCCACTCGACCCCTTAACAGCCACCGCCAGCAGCCGTCCACTGGCTATCCTTGCCGTGACCGCCCTCGGCCATCGGATCCATTTGGATGACCGAGATTAGACCACATCCAACTCTCTGATCTTTTAAATCCGCACCATCCGTTTCAAATCCAAAAGCTCATATTAGTTCACGTGTTCTCTTTTAATCCGATCAAGATCCGACATCTCAAATTAATCCATTAGTTTCTAACAACAAAACAAATACTCAACAAACTCCTAAATATCCTCTTTTCCTTCATATTCCTCACCCTCCCCACGTCCTCCCCTAGCACCTCATATTCATCTCTTCCCAGGCACTTGCGACCAACTGTTGTGGCTCTGATTCCCGTCGACGTTCCCAAAGATATACCCAATCAAATTGAACCAAATTTTGTCAGCAGCTGCGCCTTGATGTTCTTTACAACATATCCAAAATTCATGGTCGTTCAATATCTGTAGCATCTGAGATCTGCTTCGCAATGACTTCTGCTCTCTGTTCTGGATCTGTCGACCGCGTGGATTGGTAATCTATTCCTTGTTCTCGATTTATGCTGTCCCTGGATAAAACTCTTGTACTCTATTGTGTTCCAAAAAGTATGCTTCCCAACCCCCCGAAGGATTTGCCAAGATTCATAAAGATTCCTCCAGGAACGCGATTTCTTCTTGAACTGCTGCTGCAGATCCAAATCTAGATCCAACTCATCGATCTACTTTTCAGTTTAAATTCAATCTAAATCATCATGTGTTTATAGTGTTCCACATAATTAAGCACATTTCTATTCAAATTCCTTCTTCAATCTTGCAGTCAATCAATGGGAACACACATGTCTTTGCGGTGTTACTTGTGCACAGCCAGACATGTTGCCGTCATTCATCATTTATTATCATCTAATACCATTAAGTTTCCCTGCTATAGCATAATTGTCGGTGAGTCCCCTAACATTGTTATCCTCCATATTGACCTTTCAATATTGCATATGATTCTTAGTTTTGGTTGCTTGATTGTATGGTTGTCAGTTGTTGCACGCGTAGACAAATACGCTACGGATCCGCCTTGCGAGGACTTCAAGAATCACAACTTCAAAATCATTGAGCAGCAATATTATTATAAAGGCAAGTGTCCTTGACCATCTTGTGCTTGCTTTTACAAAACCCCAATCTTATAGATTGCATGTTTGTGTCAACTTGATTGCGTACTTACTATTAGAATTATCTAGTTTTTCCTTATTATACCTTGTCGCACTAGTTTACTTTTTGGTTGGGTAGATTACATGCTTAACTTGCTACTGTCGGGATGGGTGATATTAACTTGATTTACTATCATACTTGCTTCATGAGAATTAATGAGTTAATTGATAGCAACATGAAGATTAGTGATTTGGGGGATATGGTTGGTGCAGGGCTGTGTGCGAGGTTACTGACACTGTTCTTTGGTATGTTATCATCTCAAATCTAAAGACTAGTTCATGAAGCGACCACTCATGTGCAACCGTACAACCATGAGCCAAAGCCTTACGTAGTAAGTGGTGGATACCAAATCTATGCGCGCCAGCTGGTGGAGCGGGTAATACCGGTTAGACCTGGATCCCCCTGGAGCGAGATGTGTGGGGAAGAGAGGGTTACTCTCGAAAACTATTTAGCACAAAAAGTGGTCTCTCGGGTTACAGTTAGTTTTCTAACGGTAAAATTTCAGTGGGCACGTACAAATTGATGAAAGTCATAAAAAAGTCTTGAAGTGATCTCATGGCCTTCACACCAAAGTAAGTGTGCGAGTGTTCGACCAACAGAGGCAAAGAGATTCTTTACTCCACCTGGATCCTCTGCCGTAGAGAGTAAATTTTAGATAAATACAGTACTCCTAGTTGATATAAAGGGTGGACAGTCATCGGTAGCAAAAACACTATTACAATAGTGATTCAGTTTATGTGTATATACATATATTTTATATTTTATACCAGTGCCATAGCATCTTATCTCAAACCTTTCTCTTTTTTTTTGATCAACGGTGCAAAATGACTGTATTTACATGTAATGTAGCTCCTCTGAATTTGGTGAACCAATTCAAAAGATCTCAGTACCTTGAAAACATCACTCGGTAATTTTTTGTTCTCATCTATGTTCATAATCAGATTACATGGATAATGGTACAATGTAAGGATGTAGCCTCAAAATACATAAAAATGTTCTTGCAGGATGTAGTCCCGAAATACATAAAAATGTTCTTACTCATGATAAAGATTAAGAGCAGCTAGAAAATGTTGTTGGATCATAGGTTGACTGTCGCTGCAAGCCCATCAAAGACAACAATTGTAATCTCAAAACGCAAGTGGGTCTGTTCGCCAGCCTGGGCTGCCCGCTGTGGCTGCGGCTCCCCCACACATGTGCACTGTACGTAACGGCAGCCATTAAATCAGAAAACGAACAGACCCTGTGCTTTTAGCCGTTGGATCACTTCACTGACAGACATGGAATATGATGTGTACGTGTGGTTTCGATCTTTTGTTAGATTGTGGTAACTTTTAATTTGATGAAGATGCGACACACGATAGCTCTGGTCTTAAATCAATACGATTCGAACCCCGCAGTCGCAGCACCACTTCTTCTCTAATTATCAACCGTGCACACACAATTGACCTCGTCAAGAAGGCTAATTTTAGCCCGCAAATTGAAGAACACAAGCACAAACAAGAAAGAACACAACTCAATTACGAAATCTAAATTAAATTATGAAGTTGGAAAACTAACAAGCTGTCAAATGACAAAACTGTTTAGAAACAGATGAAAACAATCAAAACCTATCTCTAATGATGGTTGCTACTGTTTACATAAAAGTTAAGACTTACTTAGGGAAAAATCTAATACTAATTGACCTAGAAAAGATTCACAAGCCAAAGGCTTAAAGACAGTGTCGCAGCACTAGAGTAGTTTCTAAATGTTATCTTGTTTTAATGATTTCCGCTGCCTCCAGTTGAGTTTGAAGATGAGATCAATGTCGTTCGAAAGGTTATCTTCCTAGCTTTCTATCTATATCTAGAACGTCCAAAACAGAGCTCGTATGTGATAGTGGCATCTATTTTAGTGAAGGCTGCTCCTAAAGTCTGATTCAGACTCGAATCCGAGTTGGATTAGATATCCTCCATGGTTAAACATGTCTTGCTGATCTTGAGCATCTTCAAGTGTTTCTTCATACTTCCTTTGACCCTCTCTAATGTTTCTAATTATCATAAAATCATTAGGTATCAATCTATACTCAAAAGAAAAAAGACATGTGTTTAGAAACGAGCTCACCTCTATTTCAACTGTCGTACACGAGTTTTATTAATATTGATTTGAGTAGTGTTGTGTGTATCTAAAGAAGTAATGTTCTCATCATCCTCCCTTTTTTATTTTGGAGTCGTCTTCGACTCAAGTTCATTGTCAGAACCTCGACTCCACCATGCCCTGCAACCTGTATGGAAAGTTGAAGGCCACACGGATATTTGAATGCAATCATTTGGTAGCTCAAAGATCTTTATAATCTCATCATTCTCTCTTTCTTGATGGAAAGCCGTCTTCGGCTTACTCCCATGGATATCATGATACTTCTGCAAATGATTAGTAACAGGAGCAGACAAATAGCTAGAAAGATCACAATATACAAACAAGGCATCTTTGCACACTAAAGCATCACATGGAGTATTTTTATCATTAAAAAATCAGCAAAATCAATTTTTGGCCAAAATATATTTTTGAAATAATCCGCATGATTAGCATCATTATCATTCTTATGAGAAGCCACAAAATATGTTGTCTTAGAGAAATTAGATAAACATGACATGGCATGACATTTTGTATTTCTATTATCTAGTTTGTTATTTATTTTCACCATGCAAGAGTATTTTAAATTTGATTAAACATAAACTCTATGTACCATAAACACACCGCTATGATTATAATTGTCTGTAACATAAAAATAAGTTTTAGTTAACAGAAGCAATTCAGGTTCTCTCTACAGTAGCAAGGTCACAAAATGAATTATATCCAATATAACCATAGTGTTTGGAGAAGATAGCAATTTCATCTCATCATTTTCACATGCAATGGGTGTAAAATATTTAATTTTAGCACTAGTGAATGAATAAAAATTAGGAGTACCAAATTCATTCACTTCTGATTGCATAGGAAGAATAGAAATATGGATACACAACCTTTTCTTATCAAAAGAACTAGTGGACAAATCAAACATTGACAAAGATAAATGAATAAAAGGTGATAATAGCGGTTGCTTTACAAAAGTAGAATAGACAAAAAAATTTAACACAACAAAAATATTGTCACCTTTTGTAGATCGATGTTCAATAAATTTTTTCTCATTTTCAGAAATACCTTTTTGTGTGTTATGATCAGTCTTATCTTGGATTATGCATGGAACATTGTGTATTTCTCTTGTTTGATCTCAATTTCCATCAAAATGTTGAACACAATCAGAGGTACAGTAGAAAGCTCCTCATCTAAAGAATGTTCATCACAAGTAGATATAAATTCAGAAGATGTATCAATAAA
>BCLH01000727.1:110138-132175 GCA_001602315.1 Zoysia pacifica
ATAAAAGTTTCTCTCATTAAAATTTTAGCATCACACTATGTCATAGGATGTTTTTTTGTTGTATATAAACATTGTCACCAAGTTAAAGCATTATCAATTAATGCACTACCAACATTCAAAAGCTTTCTTCTTTCACATATACTGTATTGTCCAAATAGATTATCTATCTCTCTTTTTCAATCAATATATTTAATAGAATCTAGACCATCATATAAAGGAAGAGATGAAACAATATAATCACTCGTGGAAGAAGATGATGTAGCAATGGTCTGAACCTCATGCATCTTTTGATCACGTGCAACATCTATATGAGGTGAATTACATCTCTTAAGGCTTGCCAACATATTACCCACAAACTCATTATGTTTTTTAAAGTTTGCATCGATATTATCAAGGACTCTTTGCGAAGTACTGCTCACATTCTATTCACTTCCTTTTCTTTCTATCATGGTTAGAGAAATAGCATATAGATAGCACAAAATATTATTCCTACAGGGATGGGTGATGAAAATTCCGCAAAAAAAACGCCTTAGAGAGCTCTTGCAAGGTTCTTACCAAAGCAAAGCAAAAAATGATGCAACCAGCGGTAGAAGAAATCAGGGAGTCATAATTCTACAATTGTAGGATCAAATACAGTGCTGATACGAGGTGAGTATGTGGAGCTTGGAGGGCTGAAATAATGATTAGTGGAACACAATTTTATAACAGATTTTAATATTAAATAAGTGTTTTAAGTATTATATTTTAGTTGCTGACCCAATCTTATAAAAATATAGATATCATAAAAATATGAATGAAGATATCAAAGAGCAGCAACAACGCAAATGATAAGACTCCAAAAATCTGCAAACTGTTCAGCACTTAAAAGATCAGCAAAAGTTAATTTCTGGCTTCTAGATATTTAAAAAATTTTATTTTTACTTTATTTTTCTAATATTTTTCACTGAACTAGAAGCACAGAGAAATTATGTGGCACAGAGAAAGTTTTAAATTTCTGTTAAATCTGTTCTAAAACTTCTGAGCGCAACAACAAAAATTTCTGATCAGAACTAATTGAATCTAGGGCTGTCAGAGGTTGGGAAATTTTCTGTAGATATCCAAAAAGTACTTAGTCCAGAAACAAAAGTTATGACTGTTTTAATGGACCTCCGTATTAGATATCTGGTAAAGGCTAAAAACATATTCGGATTTCAAATTGAGTGCGAAATTTGTAGATGATTTTGTGGATGATTGAGAAGCGAATAAATATGGAGAGGTGATCTGTGAAAGGTGAATCTGGTTAGATCGAAATGTGGGGTGGATGGGTAGGATAAATTTTTTTAAAAAAAGAAATAATTAACAGATGTGACACGATAACAGGTTGAACACAAAAACAGATGAACGACGAAGAAAAACACCTGGATGCAAAAAAGATTACAAAATTTGGCAACCAAAATACAACTAAGGACACAAATTCAACACTACGAACTCTGAAATAAAATTATATAAAGGCTAAACATGGCTTGGACAGGGAAACTCCTAATGATCTACTATTTTTTGTATTGCAGCTTTTTTTGGACAATAGGATGAATGTAAAATTAATAAGGATAGATGTGAACCTGACGGTGTACCTGAAGCTCTAATTACCACTTAATGTGTACATGGATTCCGATCTTTCCTTAGGTCGTAGTAACTCTTGATTTGGTCAAGATGCGACACATAATAGATTCGGTCTCAAATCAACACGATTCGAACCCCGCAATCGCAGCACCACTTCTTCTTTGGTTATCAACCGTGCACACACAATTGTTCTCGCCAAGAAAGCTAATCCCAGTCTGTGAATCGAAGAACACAAGCAAGAACAAGGAAAAACGCAACTCAATTACAAAATCTGAATTAAATCACAAAGTTGAAAAACCAATAAGCCGTTAAATGGTGAAACTGTTTAAAAACAGATAAAAACTAATCAAACCCTATTTCTAACGATGGCGGCTACTTTTTATATAGAGGTTAGGACGTCTTTAGAGGAAAACTCTAATACTAATGGGTCTAGAAAAGATGCACGGCTCAAAATCCTAAAGATAGTGTTACAACACCAGGGCAGTTTTTGAATGTCATCTTATTTTAACGATTCCTGCTGCCTCCGGTCGAGTTTAGAGATGAGACCGGTGCCGTATGCGACTGTGGAATTTATTTTAGTGTAGGCTGCTTTTGAAGTCCGATTCAGACTCGAAACCGAGTTGGGTCAAATATCCTCTGGGGTTGATCGTGCTTTGCTGATCTTAAACATCTTCGAGTCCTTCTTTATGCTTCCCTTGACCCTCTCTAATAGTCATGATAAAGTCATTATGTAGCAATCTATGCTCAAAAGAAAGAAGACATGTGTTTAGGAACAATATCACCTCCAATATCAACTGTCATGCAGGAGCTCTATTAATACTAATTTGAGTAGTGTTGTGTGTATCTAAATAAATGATGTCCTCATCAGGATATTGGATATGCACTACAAACATTTATGTCTATCTCCTTGGAAAAATAGCGAATAATGTATCTTTTAGGTTGATCCTTGATGAATCCTTCCACAGCTACACGATCTTGTATCTAGATCCTTTATGAACCACAATATTTTTTCTTGGATCTTCCACCATTCTTTGCAATGTTGCTTCTATGTCTTTTGTAAACAAGGTTGGTCCATATGTTATTACGAAAAATTCCATCAACGGTTTTGATGAAGGGTAACTAACTTATTTCCAAGAATCTCTAAATTTACAAGTGAATAACAGCTGAATTATTTTATTGTTTGTATCAACTTATGTACAGAAAATATGTGTACATCAACATTTATGATTGGTGTGGTTTAACAGGATCTTTTTTTCCAACTGTTATTGACGAAAAGGTCATTTTCTAGCAACCAAAATTTAACCGTGGAAAATAAGGATAAAGTAGGTATACAGGTTTCTTTTAATTTCCACATCATTAATTTATATTCTATTGTTAAAAAATTAATTATTATATGTAGAACATGGACCAATATTTAACATTAAAAAGCCTATTGTATTTTCTTTTTGCTACGTGTCCCAGTTTTGGGAAATGATTAATTTTTTAGGAATTTAAAGGGTCCCACAAAGGTTAACAAAAACCATGAAACTCGGTTTTCGTTATTTTCGGTGAAACCATTCTCGTTATTTTCGGTGAAACCGTTCGGTTTCACCAAACTACCACTTTTCAAACTACCACTTTTCATTTTAAAAATTTTAAAAATTTGAAAATTTTTGAGTTTCGAAAACGGGTCAAATCGAGGAGTAAACCGGCGAAACCTATGGGTTTCAAACTTTGGAGCTTGAAAACCGGTAAAATCGAAGAAACTAGACGATAAAATGGTGAAATCGCTCGATAAATCAAAAAAACCATCCAATTTTCAATCAAATTTCGTTCAAATTTTGACTTTTTGATTTGGAGCGGTTTTTGACCGGTTTGTGAGAAGTAAATCACCTTGCGGCGCTTGACATGATCCAAGACCAGCATCCATGTGACACGCTATGACGAGCCAAGCATTGCATGGGACAAACAACAAAAAACTTTGTCATGGTGGTGCATTCACAATTATACTTGGTCAAGTGAGCCGGGCTAAATGGACCAGCATGAGGCTCGATTATTTTGGCCCGACACAATGTGCAACCGGACCAGGCTGGCCTGAGGCAGGACACGAGTCGTGCCTGGGTCTAGGCGCAGGCCCGTTGGCACGGCACTAACATGGCTCATGTAGTGCGACTTGGCACGACACCCGACCCATGTTGCCTGTTAGGCTCAGGCCGACCCAGCACGATCCGATAGGTCCGTGAAACTTTTATTTGAAATTTAATTTTAAATACATATAATTTCACTAATTTATGTTTAAAATTTAATATTTTAAGTACTATATAACTATTTTTTAATAATTTTTCAAAAAAATAAAATTTATTTTTCTTTCACACTTTGGGCCGGCACGGCATGGCCCAATGGGCCCACTGACATGGCATGGCCCGTCTAAAAATATCTAAGTCGTGCTTAAGCCTAGGCTGACGGCTCGTGGACCGGCATGGCACGGCCCAATTATTTCATGGGTCATGTCAAGTCTTCTCGAAAAGGGCACAAGCCTGACTAGGCCCGAGCCATGGGCCCGTTGACCATCACCAACAAGGGAAGTTGAGGACATTGAGGCCTTGTTTGGAAAGCCTAATCCCCGTTGGAAATCGGACCCAATCCGCAGGGTAAATCCAACCCGCGTACCATCTTCCCCAACCAACCCGGCTGGCCTTTTGGATGTCTGACGGGCCGCAATTTCCCTTGGGCAGCCCACCCCGTTCCCCTCCGTTCACGTCAATAACAAAAATCTCCTCCTATGACGATTATTTCTCTCACCCTCGCCCCGGCTGCTTCGCGATTCTCCGCACTTCTCCGTCGCGTCGCCGCCGCCGGCTTCCCACAAGCACCTCGCCGCAGCCATCCACACCTGCACCACGTCGCCGACCTACTTCCACAGCCCTGGTGCGGTTACTTCTTGTCCCTGCCATCTCTCGTGGCCTCGTGTGGCTTCGCGACTCCGTCACCACTGTATCGCCGCCGCCCCCGCTACTCGGCACTGAGCCCGTGCCCGCGGAGGAGAATAAGCCCCAACAGTTCATGCAGTTGCCTTCCAACTGTGGCCTGTTCGATAACAGAGGAACCCACGTTCACCCGTGCCCTGTTCGTGCATATTCGTGCCGCCCACCGGATTCAGGTTCAGCCGCATCCTGCTCGATTCTGTCTTCTATTCCCTGTCTCATCCATCCAAGGATCTGCAGTTTTCAGTTGGCGGCGTCCATGATTTCCGTCCCGTTGACACTTGCTCTGCTTAAGCAACCATCTTTATCCATTTGTTTGCCCATCAGTATAGATCGTGCAATGAGCATCTCACTGCCATAGCTGCCGTTATATATTGCTTATCATGGCGTAACTAAAATATGTAACCTGGAAATTTTGATTCAAGGACCTGCTATCTTTGTATTGGATACAGTTGATGTTCAGATCATTTTGCGAAAAAGATGCTGAAATGCATCTTGTCATCTGGAACCATTTGTTCTGATATAATCGCCCACATTGTATCAAGAAATAGGGAGAACGGTAACATCATATGGTCAATGGTAAAATATCAGATGGGTTTCGGAATCAATATTGAAGAAGGGACTTCTTTTTGCAGATCCTGATACAAGGATCTCTACTGTTTCATGGTAGGCGGAGGAGCAACCATGGAAAGCTATAGTCTACTGAGCTTGATTAGTGCCCCGCTTGCGCATAGGACATATGTTTCATAGACTCTGACATTTTTTATTTTGTTTCTGTTTTTCTGAAATTTTATTGAATATCCAGGATTTTTATCGTTGAGTCACCCAAACATATTCTGGGAATTGCCATGAGATGGGATGGGAGGGGATGGTATGCATGGGTAAAAATTCCTCTTCGAGGTTAAAACACACCTGGTTTTTACACCCCAGCACCCAAACATAGCCTGAAATACTTGGCCGGGATGCCAGCCAGATGACGAACCTGTCATAAGCTAGGCACATTGTTATATGGGTATGTTCAGCAGCCATTTTTACAGCTGTTGCTGCGCACAGTAAACTCTGTGCGTATGAGCAGTCGCAGCCAGTAATTGCAGCGGCAGTAGCAGTGCTTGCCGAACAAGTTCTATGTAAGAAAAATTCCAACGTGGAAATAGAATCAGGAGCAAAAGAGAATCCCTCGGATATGTCACTTGTGAATTAAAACATGGATTGGATTACATATATTAAATTCTGAAAATTTAATAACAGATATCAAATTAATCGTCAAATAAATTAGATAGGAAATCAAATATGATATCAATTTAAAAAGCAAGTGCAACCACAGAGTGAAAAAAAAATTCGGGAAGGTGCTTGTATCTTCTTTCTTGTCATTGTGTGGACACCGACGCCTGGTCGAGTGGTCGACAGCTGGGCTGATGATGCTATCATCACAAAGAAAAACGACTTTCCTTCACGTGCATTTTTTTTTTTTTATCAATTAGTTCCGATACCGGTGTTAGCACTCCGTGTTAGTGCTATGGTTTAAGAAAAAATATTAACTTAAGCAAAATAATATATTAATATTAAAATTAAAAAAAATTTATTCTTTATTATTAATATTAATATAACTTAAAATAAATTTGTTTTATTTTTGAACAGCTTTTTTATCTCATATATTTGCTTCATATAATTATATTTTGTTAACTACCAACACAAAAACAGCTTTGTGAGCCTAAAAAATTTGGGAGATCCGAAAGAGAAATTTATAAAGAATGTCTGTGGAGAGATTTCAATCGTCAGATTTATAAAAAAGAACAACTCTGACTACATTTTTTCAAGTACACGTAATCTAACTCATTTTTTTAAAAATGTTTTGTCAGCTGTATATAGAAAAGAAAATATGTGCTTTTAAAGAGTAGATATAAGTGGTTGATTTTTGTTCTTTTACAATAATAATGGTGTTTTTTAATACTATAATTCTGATACCCATGCTAATGCTATGGCCTAAGAAAAAATATTAACTTAAGAAAATAATATATTAATATTAACATTTGAGTTCTTCACTATAAAAGGTTAAATACAAACTAATTTAAAATTTGCATGCATCATATCTGTCGGTGTTCTGACCACCGACACAGTAAAATTTATGTATTTGAATAGGTATTGGATGCGCTCTTTATATCGATGTGATCTAGTTTACGAAAGCCTCAAGATTTAACATAGTTCGGATCACTATAGGGATGTAATATCCTACGTCCAGTGAGAGAGTGAATTGTATAAGCTTGTAACAGGGTTACAATGGCGGAATGGCTTTAGCTTGAGCAAGAACTCTAGCACGCGTATGTGGTGTGTGTGTATATGAATCTGTCGTCTAAGGTCCTCCGATGCCCTTTTTATATAGGGTTCGGACCGAAGTTACAAGGCTTGACGCCTACGAAACTGGATGGCCCTCTGATGGGTGGGGCGCAGTCTTCTGCGAAATTGATTCTCTGACGTCTCAACTTGTCGGTATCCTTCGATCGTCCTTTGTCTAACGATAGGGGACAATGATCACTTTGTCGTTAGCTTTACCGTTCGCTGGATTGCTTTATCTCCTTCTGTATTGATTTACCTTTAGCAAGGCTGCTTTACTTTCTGTTGTACGTCATTAAGAATCTCTGTGCTTATCAAAAGTTAACCATTAGGGCTGTGGCAGACCTCCGGAGTCGGGCTAACATGCCAATTCTCAGCCATCAGACGGTTGGGTTTTGTCGTGATCCAGCCCTGACCCTCCGATAGTTGGGCTAGTGTCTTCAAGCGACCCAGACCCCAAGAGGTCGAGACATCTCTTCTTAGTTCGTCTCGATGAAGTCCTTCATGGGTTGTGAATGAAGCCGCGGGTTGTAAGCCGCTAGCTGGGCTTTTGTATTTACTTTGGATCTGTAGGCTTCCGAGTACATGATCTTGGCAATATCTAAAACTTGATGCACTTTAGAAATTTTTGAACAAATATAGGTATATTTTTTTATAGTCATTATTTTTTACTTCAATAACTACAACAAAAAATTAATTTTAAATATATTCTCATTTTGCATATGTATCAATACACATCATAGAATAACACACTTCTTTTAATATGCATAAAAATAGTAAAGAACAAAAAACTCACATTTGATTCATTGTAATTATTACAACGAAGTTTGTTATCTTATAAGAGTCAATAGTTGTCATCAGTGATATGCTTAATAAATAACCCAATATTATAACATTAGCCTTTAAGGTAGATTGTTCCGCACAAGTTCTGTAGTTTAAATAGCGTCTCACGAGGAAACATACAACGCATGGCTGCGTGCACGTGTCCCGTGTCTTTTTTCTATACTAATATTAAAATTGGAACGAGTTTGTTTTGTTTTAAACAACTTCTTTTAATCTCATATATTTTTGTTATAATTATTTGTGTTTTTAAACTAACAATAGTTCATGTGAGACTAAGATTCGGGAGATTTGAAAAAGCGCATCAGTTAAATTTGTAAGAGGTGTTTGTAGAGAGATTTTATCCGTCAAATTTATAGAAAAATAATAATTTTGAATGCATTTTTTGTGTATACATAATCTAACCTATCTCTGAATATTTTTACCACGTAGAAAAAAAATTGTGCTATTTAAAGAGTAGAGACAGAGAAGTATCGTATTTTATAGACTACAGAAGTAAATATTGCAAACTACTACTTAATTCATTTGTTTCTAAAACTTTCAGATCTCTTTTGGAATCACATAAATCAAATCGATTTTACAGGAAACACATAAGAAATAGGAAAAATAATGTATTCCAAAGGAGCCTTTATAATATTTTGCATACTTGCACTGTACGTATGAGATTCTGCCACGTGCACCCGCATGCAGATCAGAGCAATCCAGAGAACGCGCTCGCAGCCAAGACTCATCCGGCGACTTACTGTTTCGCCGCGAACACTTCTACTTGTTCGGTGGCGTCAATGCGAAGCCCGCCCGCTCCTCCTGTCCCACTCTCGTGCTCCACGAGTCCAGAGTCCAATTTGGCTACGTGACCCTCGCCGGCCGCCAGGCAGCCCTCTCTGGCAGTCAATGGCGGCGCTGGCGGGCGGAGGGGGCGGGCCGGCGGCGCCGCTGCTTCCGGCTCAGGAGGGAGGTCGGCGCGGCGCGGGCGGGGGCGCGACGTCGGCGCAGACGCTGGGCAACGTGGTGGTCTCCATCGTTGGCACCGGCGTGCTCGGCCTCCCCTACGCCTTCCGCGCGGCGGGGTGGCTCGCCGGCTCCCTCGGAGTCGCGGCCGCCGGCTTCGCCACGCTCTACTGCATGCTGCTCCTCGTCAGTACTGACTTCCTACTACTGTTCGTTTCCTGCTCTTTGCCATTTCTCTGCTCTCATCAGCGGCTGTTCTTGGTTTCTTGTGCTCCCGTTGCTTGATCGGATCGTAGGTCTGGCCATCTTTGTCACCGTTCCGCGCAAGGCAGAGACTCGGGGCATTTTTCTATCATCCAGATCGGCAGTCTGGAAGGAGTTTTTCTTTTTCTTTTTCACGCCACTGAATCAGCGTAGGTATCCTACGCAGATCTGGAACTCGTGTGTCACAGTGGAAAGATTCTAGCTGCCTATCACCTGTATAAATAGTACAATAAAAAAGTACTCTCTCTGTGTTTTTTAACTGATCGTTCATTTTTAAATTTAACTTTTATCTCTTGTTTTGTTTAAAAAAAATTTTCGAATATGTAAATTTTAAGTTGTGATTTAAATAACTCTAGGGTGTGTTTGTTGAGTTGTGAGCTGTGAAAAAGCAGTTATAGAATATAAACTATGAAAAAGCTAAAAACCATTTAGTTTAAAGTAGCTGTGAGATTGTAAAATTGTAAGATAATGTATGGATATATATGTATATATAATAATTATAATATAATTATAGTTATATTATATAATTATAATTATAGTAATATATAATTATAATTATGTACTATATAGAATTATAATTATATTACATAATTGTAATTATATATTATATAAATGTACCAATAGTAAATTAGTAATATATAATTATAATTACAATTATGTAATATAAAATTATATATAATTATAATTACAAAAGTTAAAAGTAGCTCAACCAAAGGACCCCTAATGATAAACCAAATAATATCAAAATATATAAAATTTATTAAATTTTTTTAATAAGACGAATGGTTAAAGTTGAATTTAAAAGTCAACGACGACATCAATTAAAAAACGGAAAGAGTATTTCCTCCATTCACAACATCCCATAGTCTTTAGTCATTTATCTTATTAAAAAAATTCGTTCAAATATATAAATTATAAGTTGTGTTTCAAACACTTTAATGATAAAATAAATTATAACAAAATATATGATATTTATTATATTTATTTAAATAAAACGAATAGTCAAAAAAATATCAAAAGTCAACAACAATAATAATTTAGGAGAAATAGAGTGAGCATGTGGTATGGTGAGACTCAGAGGAATGGTACTGCCCAGAGAGTCAGGGCCTGGAACCGGCAGCTGGAGACACCCGCATATTTTTAGTGAGCACTACACGGCACCATTGTGACAGTTTCTTGCCACTTTGTTCATGGATCGTGCTGGCCCGAGACCCCGAAATTATTCAGTTAGGAGGTTTGGGAAATGTATATAGTAGTACAATGGTGTTAAGGTTCCTTCTTCCAAATAAAGTTGACTGATTCATCCATTGCGCAATCTGAATAATCCTAAACTACTCCCACACATATGCACAAATATCTAATTCAACCTTTTGCTTTTGTACTAAGATACCTACTAGGTTGGTTGTATACTTGCTCCATATTTTCAAGCTTGGTTGGACTCTTGAACCAAATGAATTTGCTTAGTGAGAAATATTTTGTTCTCTTAGTTTGTTGGAACTGCTAATATATCTTTTGTAGACTTTTTAAGCTTACTAGAATCACTTCAATAAATCAAATGTTATGTCATACACACCTCATAAAGTGAGCAACTTCAGTTCTCAGCGATGTCACTTGTTTCAGCGTCTTTATATCACTCACTGTTCTTTTTCTTCTGAAGGTTGACTGCAGAGATAAATTGGAGGAAGAATCAGAGGAACCCTCAACTGGTCACTGTACATATGGAGATTTGGGTGAAAAGTGCTTCGGGACCGTAGGCCGATGCTTGACAGAAATCCTTATCCTTGTTTCACAGGCAGGTGGTTCTGTAGCATACCTAATCTTCATTGGTCAAAATCTTCATTCCATATTCAGCCAGGTTATGTCACCTGTTGGCTTCATCTTTGCCATTCTCCTGCCGGTGCAAATTGCACTCTCCTTCATCCGCTCACTGTCTACTCTTTCGCCGTTCAGTATATTTGCGGATGCATGCAATGTGCTTGCCATGGCAATCGTTATCAAAGAGGATCTCCAACTTTTCGACCATCCGTTTGCAAATAGAAGTGCTTTCAACGGGCTCTGGGCAGTACCATTCAGTTTTGGGGTTGCAGTCTTCTGTTTTGAAGGATTCAGCATGACTCTGGCACTGGAAGCGTCAATGGCAGAACGGAGAAAGTTTCGCTGGGTACTGTCTCAAGCAGTTGTCACCATTATAGTTGTGTATGCATGTTTTGGAGTGTGTGGGTACTTGGCCTACGGAGAGAATACCAAAGACATCATAACACTCAATCTTCCTAACAACTGGACATCAGCTGCAGTTAAGGTTAGTGTAGTCCTCATTAATTTATTTGCTCTGGTTGCTTACTGAAACATGCCATTGGTTCTTAATGAATCTTCATGAAATTGTTTTCAAGCTTTTCTTTTTTATTGGAAGAAGCAGATTCGTAATTCGATAGGCGGATATGTGAGATCTTATCTTTTAACTCGATGCAATTCTGCATTTGAGATACTATAATTTTTTTTTCTTATATGGGATCTGTTGACAGGTTGGCATGTGAATTGTAGAAAAATCTAAATTCTCAGTCATAGTCCTATTTGCATTCATTGTTTTATGGGATTTTGGATAATAGTGGACAGTTAAATCATGATGATCTCTTAACACTTTTGAGTTATGTCGACAGGTTGGCCTATGCATTGCACTAGCATTCACATTCCCGGTCATGATGCACCCAATCCACGAGATCGTCGAGGCAAGACTCGGATCAAGCGGATGCTTTCGCAAGCTTTCCCGCAGTGTCCGCGGTGCTGAATGGCTAGGCTCGCACTTGAGCCGCATCCTGATGGTGACTGTCCTGAGCGTGGTGGCGTCCTTCATCCCTGCTTTCGGATCGTTTATCTCCTTCGTCGGGAGCACGATGTGTGCCCTGCTCTCCTTCGTGCTGCCTGCCCTGTTCCATCTCAGCATCGTTGGTGGCTCCTCTATGAGCCTGTGGCGGCGTGTCGTGGACTATAGTATCCTCCTCTTTGGTCTAGCCTTCGCCGGACATGGACTTGTTGTTGCTCTGTTCCCGCACTGAATGATGCTCGCGGAACCGGTAAGATACACGCATCAGGATTTGATCTGAATAAGCTTTCTTGCTGAACGCCGTTGCTGGAGCGATGTGAGTCATGAATCAAATGGCGAAGGCTCTGATGGTCTCAATTGACCGTCACCTGTATTGGTTTCCTTTGATGTTCCTGCCAAAGCCATTTGAGCTGAAAGATAATGCTTGCACCTGGGTCTTCTGCACATTGGCAACAAGGCGTTGCCACTACAATCAATTTCCAATTATGTGCTCTTTGTGTTTTTAAGTTGTTGCTAGGACAAGAATTTTAGTTTAAAAATAAATTTAGATTTGTTATTTTAATGATAACAATTTAAGAACGGAGAGAGTCTTTGTTACTGAGGGCATAGCTGCCCATGGACTGCAACATTGATGGGGATGGGAGAAGATGGGCTGGAAAACTTCAAGGGTAAAATGTCAGTCCAAGTATCCTGCGGTGGCATGATTGATAGTAGTAAATTGCTAGATTAACTAGTCACTTACAAATGCCCCCTTGTATTTTTTTCTAGATGTTTGAAAAGTTTCTTGCTAGCAGGGCATTCTGGTCATATAAACTTCTTTTTTTTTTCGAATAGAGGTAGAAACACAAGCTTTTCTACTTGCAAAAAGGGTCATGTGTGAATGTCTCCGAATCAGAATTTTAACACAAACACTATCTCTTGAAGCAAAAGAATCGTTTCCTGCATCAGCAGCTAAAGGTTAGGCCTCCACTGCACACGCATTCCAAAATGATTAACTCCTCCAAATCGTGGGAGAAGAGTCTGCACTTGTAGATCATTCAGGGCTCGCTGCATCATTACTTACCATGCCAAGCTTCCCTTGCCTTGCTCAAGCACACACTGATATGTAGAAAACTTACGATCTACTAAAAAGGATGTAAACCATCGGCGAACTAGAATTCCAGTTGTCTTCAACTTGCTTTATGATTATGAGAACTTTGCTTTTAGTTTCTTTTGTGTGCCTTCTATTTCAAAATATAAACATTTTTAGGTTTGAATAAAGTTAAAGATTTCTAATTTAAACTAATAATATCTAAAAAATTACATATTTTTTAATATAAAAATATAATTTTTATGAAAACTTATTTTATGATGAATTAAAAATATATATAATTTTTATATGATAAAATATCATTAATTTTTTATTATTAATTATTAAAGTGCTAAAAATTTGACTTTGATTAAACCTAAATGATTATATTTTAGAACAGAGGGAGTATATCTCGTTGTGCATTCTGATCAGAGAGGTGGTGAAGAGTCGTGAGCGTGATATAGCAGCTCTCTTTCGATCTTCAGCTATGGCTACTGGTTGTACATGTTGCTGACATCTCGCAGTGAATCAGAAGCCTCCAGATAGCAACTAAAGCAATGGAGCGGAGGATCTTACGTTCTTCAGTTGTGCAGCCTCCCTCCACAAAGCACTCCCAGAAGCTTATAATCAACAGGCGTTCTGCAAACGAACCACTCAAACCTGTCTTTCTGCATTTGTGCTGAAATCAATGACTCAGTCCCACTCCGGACTGGAGCTCCAATTATTCTAGGCTGAGATTAGCTAATACAAAACACCTGCGGTTGGCGAACCTGGGCATCACCAACTGAACCGTGGTGTTCCCGGCCTGATGGATACAGATGAAGATTAGTCTCTCCCTTCTTTAATAAATAAGGAAACGATGTTCCAGCCTCTGCATCCTACGGAGGATGTGCACAACAGTTTAGTACACCAATTGACTCTTATCACAACTTAACACATAGTTCCAACGAACCATACTTAAACAAAGGTCAATAAGGAAAAAAAAGAAGCTATGCTCTATTCTATTCCTAAACTTCCAAACACCTAACGAAGATCTCCAATATCGTCGTCTCCAAAAGGCGGCAATTTTTCTTCAGATTTGTTCTCACTTGCTCCACATTATGCAGGAGCAGTCATGTATGTATCCAATACGACGCTCTAAAAATTACCAGTAAAAAAGATGCTCTAAAAATTACCAGTAAAAAAGAATTGGATTGGGCTTTATCATATCATTTCTATTCAACCATAACAACCAACAAAGAGTTGTAGCTTCTAACAAATGAAGCATTAGTAGCTTTTACCACCCATATATAGCGCAAAAAAAAAATTAGACGCTAGACGCTAAGCGAGCATTACCTCACTGTCTAGAGCTTAGGTGTGCCTAAGCGCGCCTAGGTGTTTAGCTGAGCGGTGCAATATTATAGATTTATCCAACACATGGAAGATTGAAAATAAAAAAGAAATTATGAGATGGGCTACTCACTGCTGGTCCATCCAAGGCAATGCTGACCCATTAGCCATCACTTAACTGGCTAACTCTAACTTTTCTACCCACCCTCCACCACCCACTAATCTCTCTCTCTCTCTCCCCCCCCCCCCCTAACTCCCTCTCTCTCGATCTGAGCTGCGATGGGAAGCTGGTGGAATGGCTGGTGGCTGCAGATTTGGGACAGCAATGGCATAGCGACGGCGGAGAGGGCGGTGGACTAGGATCCGGCGACAACATGGCGACAGCGGACTGGGATCCGGCAATAGCGGCGGCCCCCTCCCTCCCTCTAGCTTAAGGTCGCAGTCTTTAGCCCGACGATGCGGTGCGTGGCCTCTCTACCTGCAGCTCATGGTCGCCGGCTCCAGCCCGACGCCACACCGCGCAGCCTCTCTCCCTTCAGTTCAGGGTCGAACACCTAGGTGCCGCTTATGCGCCTAAGCGGAGCGGTACTCCTCCGCTCCGAGCCTTTGCACACTTATGCGAGCGCCTAATGCCGCTTTTTTTCTAGGATATATAGTTTATTTTCGGCGATGGATGTAATATTATCATATGTATGTAGCTTGATTATTTTAAGCCGAATTTGATGTGGATACAACCTGATCTAGTTCAACCAAGATTGATATTTGGCTAAAAAATTGGGACCGAACAATGCAGATTCAGCATAGCTATGTGGATAACACTCTTAAAATTTGAAGAAAGATTCAGAATAGGATTATTTAAAGGTTGAACTGGGACAGGTTGATGCGTCGACCAAATATGGTCCTAGTAGTATACAACAACCGCAACGTTGAGCAGGCAGCCGCGTTTTCTATTGGCCAGGAGCATGGCGGGAATACTTTTCTATTTAAAAAATAATAATAATCTGACCAATCTGAAGAAGTTATTACCGAGTCTACGATTACCTGGAACCTATCATTCCGAGTGGATCATTTAATAAGTCGATTACAAAACTGCAATCTTCTCGCCGATCAATGGCCGCCGTCGCTGTCACTGACGCCGGCTTGTGCCGTGCCTCCGGCTGCACTCCAGCTCCTCTGCCCCGCCCGGACCTCCTCCAAACCATCCCCGTTGACATTTGTTCTGAATTCGGCTCTTCTCAACTCTCCTCCTTGATTCCGTTTCTTGCACCTGCCGGCCGCGTGCTCCTGGGTGTTGGACGCTATGGCGACGGGTGACCGCGGGAGGACGGTGGAAGATGCTGACCTCCAGGAGAGGCTGCTGCCGGCGGCGAGGAACGGAGACGGCGACAGGAGCAAGGACAAGGGGAAGTGGGAGAAGACGTACCTGGACGTGCTGGGCGTGTGCTGCTCCGCGGAGGTCGCGCTCGTGGAGCGGCTGCTGGCACCGCTCGACGGCGTGCGCGCCGTCTCCGTCGTCGTCCCCTCCCGGACCGTCATCGTCGAGCACGACGCTGCCGCCGTCTCGCAAAACCAAATCGGTGGCACTTCTCTGCTCCTCCTTTCTTTTCGTACTTTAAAAAAAAACAGCATCTTTCTGTGGAGATTCTTGCAAGAGCTAACGCGGGAACGCCTTGTCCGTCCATGCCTTGATCAGTGAAGGCTCTAAACAAGGCGGCCCTGGAGGCCTCCGTCCGCGCGTACGGCAGCAGCGGCGTCGTCGGCCGGTGGCCGAGCCCGTACATCCTCGCCAGCGGCGCCCTCCTCCTAGCGTCGCTCTTCGCGCCGCTCCTCCCGCCGCTGAAGTGGCTAGCCCTGGCCGCGGCCTGCGCCGGTGCGCCGCCGATGCTGCTCAGGGCGCTCGCCTCGGCCGGCAGGCTGGCGCTGGACATCAACGTGCTCATGCTCGTCGCGGTGGTTGGCGCGGCCGCGCTCGGGGACTACGCTGAGGCCGGCGCCATCGTCTTCCTCTTCACCACCGCGGAGTGGCTCGAGACGCTGGCGTGCACCAAGGCCAGCGCCGGGATGTCGTCGCTGATGAGCGTGATCCCGCCCAAGGTCGTGCTCGCCGCGACTGGAGAGGTCGTCAGCTTGCGCGACGTCGCCGTGGGCGCTGTGGTCGCCGTCAGGGCTGGGGAGGTGGTTCCTGTGGACGGCGTGGTGGTGGACGGGCAGAGCGAAGTCGACGAAAGCAGTCTCACCGGCGAGTCCTTCCCTGTGCTGAAGCAGCCGGCGTCGGAGGTCTGGGCTGGCACGCTGAACCGTGACGGTATAAGCTGCATTTTTTCTATGGAACACGTTGATTAAAGCAATGGTTGTTGTAGTGATCAGAGTGTTGAACGTGTAACGTTGCAGGTTACATTGCCGTGAGAACAACTGCTCTCGCCGAGAACTCAACGGTGGCCAAGATGGAGAGGCTGGTGGAGGCGGCGCAGAAAAGCCGGTCCAAGACGCAGCGGCTGATCGACTCGTGCGCCAAGTACTACACACCAGGTACCCTGAGAGATCATCTTCAACCTCTGATCCGAACCAAAAACAGTACAATTGAACATGAAACTTAGCTGAAATAACATTCTTTCTTCCAGCTGTGATCGTTCTTGCTGCAAGTGTGATTCTTGTCCCACTGCTACTGATGAAGTCACATGACATGGAGCGATGGTTTCGGCTGGCTCTGGTGCTGCTGGTGAGTGCGTGCCCGTGTGCTCTGGTTCTGTCAACGCCGGTCGCCACCTTCTGCGCGCTTCTGAGGGCGGCGAGGATGGGTGTCCTTGTCAAGGGAGGGGACATTCTTGAATCTTTGGGGGAGGTTAAGGCTGCGGCGTTCGACAAGACAGGAACAATCACCAAAGGAGAGTTCACAATCGATGGATTTCATGTGGTTGGGGACAAGGTTGGCATGGATCAGCTTCTTTACTGGTACGAATGGTGGTTCATTTCTTTTCAACCCTTATCTCCAAAACAAATATGAAATCCATTCAGCTTCTTTACTGGAACAAAACACATAGAACTGCCT
This sequence comes from Zoysia pacifica, assembly GCA_001602315.1. Taxonomy (NCBI): domain Eukaryota; kingdom Viridiplantae; phylum Streptophyta; class Magnoliopsida; order Poales; family Poaceae; genus Zoysia; species Zoysia pacifica. Next base: position 127,352 of record BCLH01000727.1, read on the forward strand.
ATATTGATACTTCTGTGAGCACAGGATATGTTCCTTTTGGATGATCTGAATGCCGATTCTGGAGTTGAACCCTTTTTGTTGCAGGGTGTCTAGCATTGAGAGCAAATCAAATCACCCAATGGCAGCTGCACTTGTTGAGTACTCTCAGTCCAAATCTATCCTACCGAAACCGGAAAACGTGACCGAATTTCATATCTATCCTGGAGAAGGCGTATATGGAAATATCAATGGAAGACATATATATATTGGAAACAGAAGGATCATGATAAGGTCCTCATGCCACACAGGTCAGCAAAGACCCCTAACGGACTGATTCTTGGACAGTTCTGAACCTCTAGTAGGTTAACATTCTTTGTTACAGATACAGCAATACAAGAAATAGGCGAGCTGAGAGGCGCATCAATCGGTTATGTGATCTGCGACGGCGATGTCGTGGGAGTGTTCTCACTCTCCGACGACTGCCGGACGGGTGCTGTAGAAGCCATCCAGGAGCTGAGATCAATGGGCATCAAGACGGTAATGCTTACAGGGGACAGCAGGGCAGCGGCCACGCGCGCACAGGTGCAGCTAAGCGGCGCCTTCGAGGAGCTCCACTCCGAGCTCCTCCCGGAGGACAAGGTCCGGCTCGTCAGCGAGCTCAAGGGAACGTCCGGCACGACGATGATGGTGGGCGACGGCATGAACGACGCCCCGGCGCTCGCCGCGGCGGACGCGGGCGTCTCGATGGGCCTGTCGGGGTCCGCGGCGGCCATGGAGACGAGCCACGCCACGCTCATGTCCAGCGACATCCTCCGGGTGCCCGCCGCCGTCAGGCTCGGGCGGCGCACCCGCCGCGCCATCGCCGTCAACGTGGTCTCCTCTCTGGCCGTGAAGGCGGCCGTCCTCGCGCTTGCCGTCGCGTGGCGCCCCGTGCTGTGGGCCGCCGTGCTCGCCGACGTCGGGACGTGCCTGCTCGTCGTGCTGCACAGCATGACGCTGCTGGGGGAGCCGTGGTCGTGGACGACGCGGAAGAGACGGGAAACTGAGTCGTGCCGCGCGACGGCGAGGTCCCTGGCGCTGAGGTCTCAGCTCGTCGAAGCGTCCACCACCGCATCCGAGAGTGTCCATAGGCCAGGAGAAGAATCTAAAAGCTGCAGCTGCTGCAAGAAGCTGAACAAGTCGCCGGAGCACTCGGTTGTGATCGACGTGCCAGCACCAATCGAGATCGAGGCAAGATCGTCGGAGCAAGAGGAGGCGGTCCCCCGGGCATCGGGGAAAGGCGAGATCGCTGGATGTTGTGGCATCGGCAAATCGTGCGATGCTCCCATTGTGCCTCCACCTACAGCGATACGCGCGGCAAAAGAATGTTGTGCTGGAAAGGATAGCAGCAGCACGAATGGTAAGACAGCCTGCTGCAACAAGGGGAAAAGTGAGTGTGGTTCTCCTCTCTGAAAATGAGGCGAGGTTGCAAAGAGTTGTAATAGTAGAGATGACAGGCCATTTAAACAGCTCGATCTTGCATGGTAGACTAGGCGTTCTTGTACGTTTTGTAAACATGAACATGAAATGGTGCGATTCGGTTAATTTCTTGTGCAACAAACAGAAATTGTGCAGTTCGATTTGTTGAAATTTTTGTAGTCACAGTTACCTTTGTAAAGATTATTTGTAGAGAACTTCTGCAAAGGTGATGATGGATATAGTAATTGCTCAATGACACAAATTCATGCCAGTAAGTACTTGAGTTGCAAATGGTATTGTGCACATTCTCTCTAGTGTGGGAATGCAGTTTGTCTCTAGCTTTAAATTCAAATTCTACAAAGAGAAACAAAAAAGATAAATTGTATAAGGGGTAGATTGCACCCAATATGAATAGTTTGAAGGAGTAAAGTGAGCCAAGATTTTGTTTATAGAGTTAAACAGACAAAGTGAATTGTTTAGGGGAGTAAAATGAACCTTTTCCTAAAATTATTATACGACAACTGAAAAGTCCACCATAGTATAAATGGTCCCATAAACCATAGTATATTCCGGCAGCACATTGTACTTACCCTAAGGTTGACCACACTCAACGATCACCACATATGGTGCCGTATTACACTGTACAATTATAAAGCCTGTCCAAGGTGGACCACAAGGTCTAACTTATAGCGAACCATTAAAAGTAAATCTATTTTGTTTTCGATTTAAACACAATTGTTGCTTCTCCATCATATTGGTAGACCAATTTAAAACATGATTGTCAACACAGTTTGAATCTAGTACAATTTAAAACATCATACGGCTTGAACTTGGCCTGCGTAAGGCAAAATGCAGATTTTTTAGATTAAATACTAGCAACGCGTGTGTAAGCTTCTTTCCAAACGAATATTGCCTAGAGCATGCAAAATATAATCGGTCATGGTTAGTTTGATGAGATGGGCAGATATATATCCAAGCAGTACTAATTAGTATCAAAAAGGTCGTCCCATTCGGTGCTTGTCTCCAAGCCACCCGAAGTGCTCTGATCCGGTTGCACTTTGTTCTCGCAATAAAAAAGTGCCGACGCATGTTTTTCGCGGTTGACAATGATATCACATCACCACTTTTAGCGCGATCCATCACTTAAGAACCTCTAAACGTCACCATTTGGAACCCACGTCAAAGCATCCAAATGGATTGGAATCCTTTTCTAAGGATAATTAAAGTGTTTTATATTTGTAGAGGAATAGGGGAAGAAAACATACTACCCTGTTCGAAAATTGTTGTCGTTAGCATAGGAAATCTAATTATACACATATTTGCTTTGTTCTAAATTTATTGTCCTAACGACATTAATTTCATAACACTGGCTAAGGGCTTGATTAGGGATCCTCTGACACATCAAGGGAAATGCCGATGATCACAAAGTGCACAACAGTCCCCAGCTCTATTACCTATATATAAACAACGATGTGTATCATTAACACTAAAATTATATTGGGATTCACTAAGCATTTCAATCAAGTGACTAACGGGAGCACATGCGCCCCCCCCCCCCCCCCAGCGGAAAAAATAAATAACTTTTTGTAGACCTAAAGAAGTACAGTGTTCCTCTAGTGTTTAGTAACGATGATAATGAATTGGACAGCTCAACTAAGGATGTCCCTGCGCATCGCGCGACTGGACCAGACACCAAATCAATGGTATCTGGGAGACAATGCAGTGCCTGATCGATCATGGTGTTCCTGTCGTCCTCGCCGACGGCCGCACTGAGTGCCTTGGACCCCGTGGGCGTGTCCGTGGGCGCCGTATGTTTGCACGTGAACGTGCCCCTCATGGTCGTCCGGCGGCGGCGGCGTGTCCCCCCACTCCGTGCTTCTCCACGTCGTCCATGACGGCGGTCCATTCGAAGTGCACGCACGTGAAGTAGCACGTGGCGAGCGTGTCAAGGACGAGCGCACCGATGGCACCCACCATGGCACCGAACCCATCGAATGGAACCCCCCCCCCCCCCCCCCCCCCCACGGAGCGGGCGCCTAGGTGGTCAGGCGCGTCCGGGAGCACATTGGATGAACCCCGTCGCGAGGATGGCCCCCGCCGTGAACGCCTTGATCCTAGGAAGAAGATATATACAGACATGCAAACTTTCTTTTTCCAAAAATGACTGACAATGTCACATAACTATGAAAAGATAGTTTAAACAATGTATGTAGTACGCATTTTAGCTAATTTGCTTCTAAGAGTAAAAATGTAATTCTGAGTGATGGCAGTCTATATGGAGGTTGGAGGTTGGAACCAGCTCTACTGACCCGATACCAGCTGTGTTGGTTCCATCAATAGATTCAAGTGGGCGACCCACAAATACACACCTATAACCATATTTATATTGTTCCGTATATCCCTCCAGCTAGTCAAAACGTTCAGCGCCTTTTTTTTGGCACGAGAAAGCCGCGTGGTGCGCCCTCCTAGCCTAGCGAGGGTGTCGACACTGCTTGGCAATTTGGCAAGCGGCAACGAGCGGTGGCAACTGGCAAGGCAGCTGCTTGAATCCGGTGACGGTGATCCGTCCAGGAAAAGAGGAGAGATCACATAGTTGATGTTTCTGTTTACCCATTCTTTTTTTTTAATAGCGTCGTGCATATTCGGACTTTGGCCATCAACATTCAGCATATCCGTGAAAACAAAGGAAAAAAAAAAACATCTTTTTGGCTACTTTTTTGTTATCGCTCACTGAAACAATGTAAATGGATGTGACCATGAGATCATATCTAATTTAAATTTTATGAGTTACCTACAAATGCCTATAAAATTTATATTAGATGCAGCCTAATGGATACTCACTTGTATCCCTGCTCTAGTTTTTTAACACCTACTCCTGAAAATTTAACGCCCTAGACACATTCCATAACTCCGCCCTTCGGATCTACCTGACACCAGAGTTTTATGCAGAGCAAAATTGTCAAGCGGCGGCTCCGCCCACTTGGCGAGCATGGACATGAGCCCGGCCCCGACCAGCATGGCCACGCTGGTGCCGAGCTGCAGCCGCCCCCTGCTCTGCACCTTGGGGTTCGTGAAGTCCTCGGCGAGGAGGTCGACGAGCGCCATGTACACGAGGATCCCTGCTGCCACCGCGTCGAGCAGGCCCTCCACCGCGAGCGCCGTTGGGCTGCTCTCGTCGTAAACCTTCGAGACGCCGACGCCGATGAGGATGGCCACCGGTGTCGTCAGGCAGAAGAAGAGGACCATGGTCACGATGGACCGCAGCTTGAACTTGGCCTGTGTCTGGGGGGAATGCAGATTTTTAAGGTTCATAATTCATAGTGCGTCAGTAAGTTTCTTTTGAAACCGTCAATTTGACAACATGGGCAAATATATATATATATATAT
>BCLH01000728.1:26431-50911 GCA_001602315.1 Zoysia pacifica
TATTAATTATTGATAAATGCTTGCATATTAGAAGGTAAATAGTTAACTGGTGACACACCACATGCATGCACATACACCTCACTGGACGCACCTTTACTAACCAGCACACATGAAATAATAATGACCCATTGCATGCATAGACCACTAGCATGAATACTTAGTGCATACATTGCATTTACAAGTCCGTAGTACGTGCCCCCACATATCTCTCATACGTGATCACTTCACCAAAACAAATGTAGTAAAGTTAAACCTAGCATTCAATAGCTAACCTATAATAAGTAATATTAAATAGGAATAATTATAAATAGAACACCTTATGCTCCCATCACTCGCCATTATAAGAGTTCACACCTTATAATGGTTTTCCTGTGCACCACTTAATAATAAATCCCTACATAAAATAACACTTTAATATGACCCCCACCACATCATGCATGCACCCTCATCATTGTCTTCCCTTTTTGGGTTTCATTGGATTTAATTGGAATTTATTGGATCTTATCGATTCTTCTCAAACTTTGTTTCCGTTTGCGGTAGTTTTATTTCGCATGCATTACTGTGTAGCTAACAAAGAGTCCAACAAGAAGTGGTGACCCGAAGAGAATACAGAAGACTCGTGTACGAGGAAAAGACCGAAGACTTGGACGACAAGTCAAGGCTCTAGGGTTCAGACCCCGAAGACTAAGGATTTGCAGGCAAGCATTAACCCTTTCACCTTTTCTATCCCATGTTTTGCAATGCTCCCATGTCGCTGTATTACTTGCATGTGCTTATTTTAAAATGTTGAGTAGATAATAACCTATTTGTGTCTACTATGAGTGCTTATGTCTAAATTAAGGCAATTAAGTACTTTAATCCCTTGCATGCCCTGTTTGATACTTGTCCTTGTCATCCATAAGTCACCATTGTTAAGTAATTAATGTTGGCTTTTATCCCTTGCTATTAGAAGGCTTAGGAAACCTCTTTTTATCATGATGCTCCGCATCACTACACCCTCTTTCCCATACATATACATATATACAAACTTTTTTTTATAAAATGTGTTAACTGTGATTTGGTGTGTGTAAAGTAAACTGGGGATGGGTGTTAGTACAACCCGTGTTTGGTGATGTGGTGGATTTTGATTGGTTGTGGGCGAGGCTGGTAGGTGTGAAAATAAGCTACGTGCGCCGGTAAAGTGCCATGTGCTCCATGTAGCGCTTGCCCTGACCGCATAAATACCGGTTTATTAGACTCTAATTTAGTGATTTTCGTACAACCGTAGAACCCCATATAGGCGGGACTTGTCCTACTTCTTGGTGTTGCCACATCAAGCCCCTAGGTGGTCGCAGGACACGAAATGGAGAAGGTCGTGAGATTATGATTCACGTTCCGGCTCGATGCATCTCCCGCGTCGTCAGTGGCTCCGTTTGCACTGTCGATATAGCCCCTGAGTGTACCCTAGTAGCTCCAGGTGCAAAAGGATGTGAGAGTATGATTCACGATCCGGCTTCGAGAATGTATATATCACGTCTCTGTGGCTCTGCTTCACTGATGATATAGCCCTGGGAAATTTCGGCGGCGTTTCTGTAGTGATACTCGAGGAAGGTGCGATGAGCGTCATATCACTCCACCATACAAGAGTGAATGGCTTGTGGGTAAAGTGTGCACCCTCTGCAGAGTTAAAACCTTTTCGGAAAGTCCGTTGCCACTGGTTATGGCACACTATTTGCTTGGCCTCACTATGATTATTGTTACATGGTTTTCCAATGTGTGAGTATTGGAGATGACATGGCTTTGTGCCAGGGATGTAATGACCTTTGTGTTGGAAGGCCTCTTTAAAATTTGGGAACTGCCGAGATCAAAGAAATTCTCTCCCAGGTCCAAAAATAGATGTTTTTCCTCCGATTGCAAAGCTTCTGTAGCAAACATTCACAAAATTAGCTTTTTGCAAAGAAATCAAGAAAGCTGTATCCTTGATCAGCCTCTATGCATGTATATGCCCTTGAGTAGTGTTAGTGCTTGTTGAGTACCTTCCGTACTCAATCTTGCTGCTTCAACCTCTAAATGTAGACAAAGAAGACGCGAAATCGTTGGTGATGTTTAGGTGTTTCGTCCTACGCTCAAGTTTGCCTGTGAAGTTGTTTGCTGTGTTTCTCGTGAAGATCTTCGACCTTGCTGGTGTTCGGATTGTAACTAGACACCTTGTCTGTAAGTATCTATTTTCAAATAATTTCCTTTATAGTTGACTTCTATGTGCAATGAATATTCTGACAGCGTGTGCATCAACTACTGATTCAGAGATTGGTATGGTAAGCACGAGTACTCCAGAAATGAGGTACGGCAGAAGGAAAGAGAGAGACGGCCGGCTCGAGGACTTTTATATGCGAGGAAGGTGCCAGCGCATCCGGATCGGGTAGCCAGGGCGTGGCACCTAGATCAGGATCGTCGGGCAGTCAGCTGATCCAGCAGTCGCCCCACCAGTCAGCCGATTCGTTGTTCATTGCGTCGCACAGCATCGAACGGCGATCGTTTCACTTGGCATTATACATTAAAGGCTCGCCAAATAAAAAAAATATTTGGTTACAAATAAAACATGGATAAATAATAAGAAAGAGGAAATAAATCTATAAAAAATACGTAATCTATCTGTTCACTTTTATTTGTCATCTTAGCATTTAAAATTATTTAAAAAATACTTATCATTGAAAAAAAATTAAAGAGAGAAATTATATTAGAAAGTGAGAAAGTAGATTGGGAAGCGACAAAGTTGAGTTGGGAAGAGAGAAAGTAAATTAGAAAGTGAGAAATGTGTAGCGGAAGAGAGAAATGTTTACTTAAAAGAAAAATTGTACCAGGAAGTGAGAAATGTGCGGGCGGGGAGAAAAAATAGATTACGAAGTGAGAAAATTGTGTTGAGAAGAGATAAAGTAGATTGAAAAGTAAGAAAAACGTGTTAGGAAGTGAGAAGTATTTTTGGGAAAGAGATAGATTATATTAGAAAGTAAGAAATATGTGTTTCAAATAGAGAAAATAGATGGGAAGATAGAAAGTAGATTGGGAAGTGAGAAATGTGTGTTGGGAAGAGAGAAATATTTTTTAGAAAGAGAGAAATTATATTAGGAAGTGAGAAATATGCGTTGGGAAGAGAAAAAAAAGATTGGGAAGTGAAAAAGAGATTGTCAAGTGAGAAATACGTATTGAAAAGAGAAAAGTATTTTTGGAAAGAGAGAAATTATATTGGGAATTGAGAAATGTGTGTTGTGAAGAGAGAATGAATTTGTAATAATTTTGAATGTTAGGGTGATAAATAAAAGTTAACAGATATTTTAAGTAGTTTTTTCTAGGTTTATTTAATCTTTCTTATTATTTATCTACGTTCTATTTGTAACTAAATCTCTTCTATTATAAACGTTTATACACGTCGTCTATCCTCATTTTTTTTGTCACATTTTTTATCTTTTATTTTGATGTCACACTCTATCTTCAGACTCCCGTCACTATGGCCTTTCTCTCTGCATCTCCCGTGACCCCTCCATGAATCCTTCCGCCCTTCCCTCCCGGCCGCCGGCACGCCCCGGTCGCCGCCGCCCTGCCTCGGCCACCGCCGCTCCCTCACCGGTTCAACGTCCCGCCCTGGCCGCTGCCGTCCCGTCACTGGTTCACCTTCCTATCTCTGGCCACCGCCGCCCCGTCTCTAGTTCGACACCCCGCCCTGGCCGCCGCAGCCCCATCACCGGTTCACCGCCCCGCCTCCAAGCCACTGACGCACTTGTTGTCCTGCCCTCCCCCTTTCCCTGACAGTAACTTCCTGTCCACGCACCGATAAGCTCCTGATGAGAAGAAATTGTTTGATACATTCATATGAAAACATGGAATGAGTTATAATGTATCAGAATGCACTTCTGTAAGTTTTTCAATGTGATATATAGGTTTAAATAAATAAACGTGCGCTTGATTTTTTTTGTATATTGATTTGTAGATCTATATTCCATTACATCGTTGTGGCGAATATTCACTTGTTATACTGCAAATGAAGTCCGGAAACTTATTCATGTTTGACTTTACTCCGATTCCATTTGGAGCCAAAAGCACGATTTCAAAAGAAGGTCTCAAAAATTAGATTCATTATACCTAAAATTCTTGTATGCCATGAGACATATGTATGGACAAGGAATGAAATTCCTGTTATAAACGTTCGTACATGTTGTATGTCCTCTTTTTTGGTGTCACATTTTTTATTTTGGTGTCACACTCTATCCTCAGACTCCCGTCACCTTGGCCTTTCTCTCCGCCTCTCCCATGACCCCTCCACGAATGCTTCCGCCCTTTTCTCCCGGCCGCCGGCCCACCCTGCCGCCGCCGCCCATCACCGGTTCGCCGCCCTATCTGCCGGCCACCGCCCCGCCCCGGCCGCCGCCACCAAGTCACCGGTTCAACACCCCTCCTCGGTCGCAGTTGCCCCATCACCAGTTCGCTGCCCCGCCTCCAGGCCACCGACGCGCTTGTTGTCTTGCCCGCCCCCTTTCCTCACGGTAACTTCCTATGTATGCACCGACAAGCTCCTGATGAGAATAAATTGTTTGATACATTTATATGCAGACATGGAATGAGTTATAATGTATCACAATGTACTTCTGTAAGTTTTTCGATGTGATATATAGGTTTAAATAAATAAACGTGCGCTTGATTATTTTTTTTTTCATATTGATTTGTATATCTATATTTCATTACATCGTTGTGGCCAATATTCACTTGTTATACTGCAAATGAAGTCCGAAAACTTATTCATGTTTGACTTTAATCCGATTCCATTTGGAGTCAAAAGCACGATTTCAAAAGATGGTCTCAAAAACTAGATTTATTATTCTCGAAATTCTTGTATGCCATGAGACATATGTATGGATGGGAAATGAAAGATTATTGGTATTTGAATACAACAGTCATGGATGAGAGAATGAAAGATATAAATAGGTATTTTTTATTTATATTATTATTGTAAATTTTATATGTAGTAAATATGTATACTTTATAGGATTATTACGTTTTACAGTCAATCATAAGGACATCAAGTACTAGCTGTGATGCAGGACTTGAGTGGAGGAGATGAACTACGAGTTCATGCTAAGGTACTAATTTATATTATTAAATTTAATATATAAAATTAATTATGTATTTATTGCTTAAATTATTATTATACTATGTGCGTGCAGGATGGTGTAACACACCAGAGAGAATTCTTGTTTCAATTATTAGCATGTAATTTAAATGAGGCAAGAAGAGTTCTGCCAGAAAATATTTGAGATTACCTTTCTCGTATTACGGAAAACCAAATTCTTTGATGAAGTGTATGACTTAATGATTTATTTTGTCTTACCTATATCATATTAAACTTATGTCACGTTATATTTATTTATCGAAAAAAAAATATATCACGTTGTTTTTCTGTATTAAATGTGAATTGCAATACGTTGCCTTGTTGTGTGGTGTAGCACGGCCACACGGACTTATTTTGTATTTGACTAGTTTGGTTGCTGCTTTTGATCGTATAATAATAAGCAAAACGATAACCGTTTGATGCTGCACGGCAAAACGGACGACGGATCGGCCGACTGCTCATCCGTGGCTCCCTGGCGCTGTCGTGCTGTCAACAGGACGGAGGAGACCGGCGCTCTAGCTGACAGATGGGGTCTGTAGGACAGGGGAGGTCAGCTGAGCTTAATATTTAAGCGTTTTGGGATACAAAGATAATTAGAAAATGAACTCGGATTGAGCTACCGCTCTGTAGGATTGATCATAAACAGGTGTTCTACCCTCTAACAAACATTCACAGGACGATTCAATGGGAGTTGAAAGATATTAAATTTTGGAAACGGTTAACCGATAAGGAGACTTCAAATCTGCTGAAATCAGTTCATCGCACCAGTTTCTGAGGTCTGAAAGTAATATTTCCTGAGCTCGGATAAAACTTAAACTTTGCAGAGTGGTAGAACTTTTATACAACTTTTATTTTGAGCCCAAGTTCAAAATCGAAATGAATTTTATTTTATAAAATTCGGAATTAAGTTATTCATTTAAGAGAAACAATTCACTTAGGGCCATTTAATTTTCAAATATAATTTTACAAAAAAAATCCTAAATTCAAGTTTTTGAAGCCTTTACATTTGAAATTATATTTTACAACATTTCTTTGAAAAAATGTTTTGAACTCGCATTTTGAATTAATGATTTCAAATTCAAAACTTGAAATTTGATTTGAATCATTTTGATTGTTTTTGAGCTCGGTTCTCCGCAATTTCAAACTCAGTCAACTTGCTTCATTATTTGCAACATGTGAAGTGTTACAGTGGTGTTACTCTCATTTATGTTACTTTTTAAATGAAAATTCAAAATCTCAAACATCGTAGCAAGATTAAAAAACATATGATTCATATATACTCTCTCTAATCCCGTGCATGTACACAGGTTGACGGACTAGTGAATAGGCAATGTTCTCTCAAGAAACTAGCTGGGTGTTCCTTGCGTTTCCCACAGATGGACGCGTGATCATGCACATGTCTATGCTTAGAAGTACTCCCTCTCTTCCAAAATATAAGCATTTCCTTTCTTAGAAGTTAATAATGTTTTATCATATAAAAATATATGTTTTGGATTCATTGTGAAATAAGCTTACATGACAAGTATCTTTTTCTATTAGAAATTATGTAATTTTTGAGATATTATTAGCAAAATTTAGATAAATTTAATTTTATTCAAAACTAGAAATGCTTATTAGTTAGAGAGGGAGTCGGACAGTGGTAGAAGTGTCTGGCCTCCAGGCCGGAACCTCCTCCTTTCGTGTGCTGAGGGGAGGCGAGTAAATGTTTTGTAAGCTAGAATATATGTGAAGTTGTGGTAGGTCGGTGAATAATATGTGAGATTATAAGTTGTGCTCATTTTTTTTGAAAAAATGAAAAATCCATCTCACCCGTTCATCCATGCATTCGACGGCTCTAAAAGTTTGATGTGAGGTGCATGGGATGTGAAAAAATCCGCTCAGGAGGGGACGGCCATCCTTGCACCTTGCTCATCGTCGACGTGCCACACGTCACGAACAAATTCATTACCAGGCTTTGGTCCTTGTCTAATTGAGCATGAACTTGTCCGGTAGGAAAGAATAGAAAAAGTAGGTGACTTATAGGAAAGGAAAAGATTGAAGCTGCTACTGTTGATTACAAGTTTAGAACCATCACCAGGGGACCAGCAAAAGATTTTCCTGGCGACTCTATCAGGAAAGGAACCAATTTAATGATTTCGGTAAGTGTGGAAATTAGTAGGGATTAGGGAACGACTGTAATAGATACTCGATTAGATTTATCCTTTTTTAGATAAGGGTATATACTGATTGATATTCAAGGCTCTACATAAAAAGATGTGTATAGCTGTAATTGTTAGAAGATAAAAAAAATGCTCTGTTCTGTAGACCTAGGGAATAAAGAGCAAATAAATAAACAAAGGATAAGATGTATTCTAGCTGATAACAGTAATTACCAGCTTGTATCTGCTGATTAGCCGATGAATATTGTCCTTTGCAGAAGACAAGTATAGTATAGAATAATTCCTGCCGGTCGCCTCCAGCCCACATTATAGGTTCTGCACGCCAAGCCTCATTCTGCATGTTTTCTAATTAGCTGCTCTTTTCATGGCTGTGTATAAATACCTGAGCTAGCTTAGCTAGCGACATCACCATCAATACCATCAAACTAGTGTTACATCATTATCCACACTAGAGAGAAAGAAAAGAGAAGTGAAAGAGAGATCAAGCAAGCTTGACCAATTGATTAAGCTAGAATTAAGATCAATGGCTGACCAGACCGGTGCCGCGATGGACACGCTGCTTGGCCTCCTGTCGACAGCCATCAGGGATGAGGCCAAGCTTCTCGGGGGCATCCAGGCCGACATGCAGTTCATCAGGGACGAGATGGACAGCATGAACGGCTTCCTTCTCCACCTCACCAAGACGGATTCCCAGCATGACGACCAGATCCGCGCCTGGATGAAGCAGGTCCGCAACGTCTCCGACATCGCCAAGGACTGCGTCGTGCTCTACATGCGCGACTTCGAGCCGCTGCAGGTGTCCAGCTACTGGAGCTCGGACTTCCTCAAAAAACTCCCCTGTATCATCTGGAAATTGGGGTCGCTACATCGCTTCGCCACCAAGATCAAGGAGCTCAAGGATCGGGTGCGCGCGGTCGGTGAGAGGCGCCAGCGCTACGACGTCAAAGTCCGGAGCACGCAGCCAAGCCAGAAGCCGAAGGCTGAGAAAGGAGACGAGGGAGAAGCCAGAAGAGAAGCTTTCCTAGATGCTTTGTTGGGTCCTCATCGTCATCTTCATGGAGACGATGGCAGCCCATGCGGCACTGTCCAAGTGGGCAAGGCCATCGACCTGCTTCCTGAAAACCTTCGGCAGCGAGCTGTTACAAAAATGATTCGTGCCATCGTGAAGGGATGCGTTAGCATAGCTGCCAAGGAGATGTTCCTCCGTGCTCTCTACGCCTATCCCCACGCGGCGCAGAATGAACTGGAGAACCTGAAGAAAAAGATCGATGTTCTGGACGAAGATCCTGATGAAGCGGTGATGATCTTCTGCTACAGCAAGCTGTCCACGGACTATAAGAACTGCCTGCAGTACCTCTCCGCTTTCCAGAAAGAAGATAGAATCAGCAGAACAAGCATGGTGAGGCGGTGGGTCGCCGAAGACCTGGTGGCGAAGGAGCTGGGGAGAACTCCGGAACAAGCCGCTGAGAAATGCTTCCGCAAGCTTGTATTCCTAGGGTTCGTTCGCCCAGTTCTATATGGGGCCGCCGGCAAGGTCAAGAGCTGCAGGATGGACCAGGAAATCAAGAAGTTTGTAGATGACATTTCGCAGTCGGAAAATTTCGTCAGGGGCAACCTGCCGTATCATCTTGAAAAGCAGGTTAAGATTCGAGAAATTGTAACGAAGCAACAGCATCGGCATCATCAACCACCACCAGATCATCACAAGGGCATGCTGATCACTGCCTGTGGCCTCTGCACCACTAAGGGGGCGCGGGCGGCTCAGCAAAAGGAGGATCCCCTTCGAGAGATGGTAGTTTTGCTCAAAGAAATCAAGCTCAATGTGTTGTACCGGCTGAACGTGCTGGATCTGGGAGGCTGTAAGGGCCTGCGGAAGGACCACCTCGACACCATCTGCACGCTGCGCTGGCTCAAGTATCTCAGCCTGCGGGCCACGGATATTTCCGTGCTGCCCTTGGAGCTGATCAAGAGGAAGCTCGATCTGCTGCAGACGTTTGATGTCAGGGAAACTGACGTACGAGTCACGGGCCATAACTGGCCTCCCGAGCTGAAGCACCTGCTTGCAGGCCGCGCCTACAGCGTCGCCACCAGCACTACGGATGAGCCACCTCCGCCACTCACCACCGTGCCCATGCCTCGCAAGATCTCCACGATGCAAGCAATGGAGATCCTGTCCCATGTCCGAGTAGACGACAAGCACCAACTGGAGCTGCCGGAGCACATCAGGAAGCTGGGTGTGCTGCTCACCGGAACGCAGAACCAAACTATCGAGCATCTACTACGGGCAGTCAGTAAGTCAAGCGATACACTACGTTCTCTGTCCATATCCTGGCCACCAACCAAGGAACTGTCGTCTATGCCGATTAGGCTGGAGATGGGATCACAGACCGAACCACCTCCCCGTTTACTCGAGAGCCTACACATCAATGGTTGTCTAGGAAACAATGGACTGCCTAGCTGGTGCAGCAGCCTCAGCGCGCTTTCAAAGGTGACGCTGTGTGAGACCAAGCTGCCGGCGAAGCAGTCTCTTAAGATCCTTGGAAAGCTTCAAGCCCTGTGCTGCCTCAGGCTTCGCCACAAATCTTTCGTTGAAGTCACTCTCACCTTCAGCACTGGCGATTTCTGCAACCTCAGATTTCTACTGATGGAGGACACCAATATCGAAAGCATCGAGTTCCAAACCAACACGGCTCCGAAGCTCGAGAAGATCATCTGGTGGTGCTTCACCAACACCAGTACGGACGCCGCTAGGTTTGCTGCAAAAGTTCTGCCTGGAATGAAAGAGCTACGGTCGCTGAAGATTGTGGAGTTCAATCCTGGTCATCCTGGTCAACGCTGTCACAAAGTTTCAACTGATGAAGATGGACTGTGGTCCCGAATACTCCAAGGGCGTAAGTGAGTTCAACTCACTCCCATCAGACCAACTGTGTATGTTTCAATTGTTATATATATGTGCATACGAATTTGTGTGTGTGATATGGATATGCCGAAATAAATTGTATTATTAATGTGTAATATAGTGCTTTCAAATAAAATAAATGTATTCTGTTGGTTATCGATCGGATGTATTACACATAATTGCATCGTCTGCAAGAAGAAAAGGAGGTAGCTGGTGACGAACATGCTAGCAATGGAATAAAGGATCATAGGAAGATGACAGGGGAGGGGTGCTGAGTTCGATATGATGGGTTGATGGCCACTTTTATTGCTAATCATCGTTCCTGTGCGAACAGGTTGGTTGAGTTTCCAACCTTACGTAGGAACTTCGTCGGTTCAATTTTACAAAAAAAAAAAAAACAATATACAAAAACATCATTTCAAAGGGGCATCAATCTTGCTCACTGCATGTGTAGAGCTAATTTGCAAAGGATGATCAATGCATTCTACACTTCCACCCGGCATGAAACGAATAAAGAAAAGAATAAAGTATAGGAATCTGTAACAGGGAAAGAAATCGAATAAAAGCTGCCATTGTTTAGGACCATTTATAGTTTGGGGACAGACAAATTACTGGTTGCCATATTAGTGGATCCGCCGCAAAAGAAAACTCCACACTCCCTCTCTTGTTTCTGTTAACTAGTCCAATATCCACGCTCCAAGACAACATAACGTAATCTCCTATGCTATAGGTAAGACAACTCGACGTAATACTCATCTTGCTACGGGCAAGACAATATAACGCAATACCAGCTCCGCTACGGGATGCCTAAGACAACTTGTCGAAACAATTTAAACTATCTTTGTTCACACTATTTATTATCACATAAAGCTTTGATCAATGATATATCATCATTTAATACGAGTGTTGGATTTGTTCAATGTCCGTCCGCTACAGACGCAAGACAACTTGATGCAATATCCACTTTTTTAAACCTATCTACACTATACCCGTTTACTGCCTGCTTTGCTACGTGCGAAATGCATCTTGACAATACTCAAATTTGTTTAATCTCCTGACGCTAGCTGTGGTGCAGATGGTGTAGATAGTTTAAAATTACTCTTTGAAACATACTTAGTACTGATTTAGGAAAATGCTTAGATATTGATGAAAAACAGCAAGTACTGATTTACTGACTTCATGCTTTGAAAGGTAACGGTCAGTTACTAATGCAAAGGACTAAATATGTATGATGTGGTGATTGTTTGATTTTACATGTTAACATTAAATTCAAATACAGAATACTCCCTCCGTTCCAAAATATAAACATTTTTAAGTTTAGTCAAAGTCAAACTTTTATTACTTTGACTACTAATAAAATATATTTAATAATATTTTATCATATAAAAATTATATTTTTTGAATTCATCATTAAATAAATTTTCATAAAAATTATATTTTTATATTAAAAATTAAGTAATTTCTAGATATTATTGATAAAAGTTAAAAGATTATTAAAATACCCCTGTGGCTCCCTACATCTCGTGGGCCGTGGCCAAGGCTCTGTTTGTATCTCACCGCATTGTGAGAATCTGAATAAGAAAAAAATCTCATAAATATTCAAAGATGTGAGGTTTTTTGAGATTATAACATTCTATAGAATCCTATGGATTTAAATATTTTTAAAAATTAAGTAATTTTCTGGATATTATTGATAAAAGTTAAAAGATTTTGACCTTATTCAAACCTAAAAATGGTTATATTTTGGAATTGAGGTAGTAACAAAGATAATGACTTTCTACCTAAAAATGGTTATATTTCAGAATTGAGTAGTAACAAAGATAATGACTTTCTATGGTAAACCATCTCCACAAACCTATTCGTGCACCTAGACGCCTCATGCCGTTATGATGATGGTCTAGGCAGCTTTTTCACTTTGTGCAGACCCACCTATTCCAAGCTATTCATGCAAGACATGACTCCCATCAGATGGTGTGCCACTGCAGAGACCCACCTGTGGCTCTCTACATCTTGCGGACCGTGGCCAAGGCTCTGTTTGTATCTCACCGCATTGTGAGAATCTGAATAAGAAAAAATCGTATAAATATTCAAACATGTGAGGTTTTTTGAGATTATAACATTCTATAGAATCCTATGGATTTAAATATTATTTAAGATTCAATACCATAGTGCATATTAATTAATACTATATCTGATAAAATTTTGTAATCTAAATGGTTGAGATTTTGAAATTATAGAATACGAATTCTAGAATCCAAAAATACACATAAAATCCTATAATTCAAACTGTTGGGATTTTAAAATTTCAAAATTCAAATTCTAAAATCAAAAATCCTAAATCCAGATTTTGGGACTGAAACGCTACATAAGGTCTAAGGTCTCATGTGTGAGGACCCCACGCCAGGTGCAACTGTGGCAGGGCGTAAGAACGACAAGTTACGGACCAGCAGGCCATCTCGCACAAGGTACTGCCGGCGTGGATCATGAGGTAGTAGCACCGCGGGGCGCACCTCGTGCCTTCACTGACGCGAATGATTGAGTGGGGCGTGTGGGCAGCTCGCGTCCAGCCCCCTGTCCCAGTGAGCCCGGCGGTAGGCAGGCAAGGACCTCACGAGCGGCCCGTGCCTCGCCATCTATCCTTGGCAGTCGGGTCGTCACCGGGCCGGGGCAGCAGGACGCCGTGAGCTGCCAGGGCACACGTCTGGCGCTGTGTTTGTTTTAGTTTTTTAAGCTAACTTTTTCAGTTGAAGTTGAAAAGTTAGAAGTTGAAAAAAAATGTTTTAAAATGTATGTATTTGAAGAGTTAAAAAGTAAATTTTTGATGAAATGAACTAAAAGCTGAAAAGCACATTTTAAACTGTTTTTCTAACTTTTAACGTGCTTCGAAGCTAAAAATATATTACAAAAGCTAACATTTAAATTTAATCAAACAATTTTTTCAACTAACCACTAAACAGCTTTTTTAAAAATACAAAAGTAAAACTCAAACAAACAGGCCATACATGCCGAGGTGAGACGCCAGGGCACTGTAAGCTGGCAAGGACCTCGTGTTCCGGCACGCCCTGGGAGTCGACCCTCGTCAACGAAAACTGGACTAACCTGCTTAACACCCTTGAGAAGGCAATTGATCTTTCCTTGTTTCTGTTAAATGCTAGTGTGCCAGTTTTGTACCATGAAACCTGCAAAATAACAACAAAGACATGCTATTTGTCTTTCAACTGTAACTTCCTGCATAAAAGAATAACATTTTCGTTAGTTTATTGATGCTTCCAACCATGAAAAATAGATCAGCAGCATAGTCAACAGTATGAACTATGTTGCCTAAATGACGTGTTCCTACTAAAAATACTTTATATTTTAAGGTCATGTTGCCCTTTTATAGAAGTCTCACTTTATCAGCTACTACCTCTATTCCAGAATAATTTTACATCTAGATTTAGTCAAACTTATTTTTGACCAATGATTTTTATAAATTTAATCAACTTTAATAATTTAAATTATATATTACAAAAATATTTCTTAAGACAAATTTAAAAGTGCAAATCTCATGTTTTTAAAGTTAACCAAATCCATAGAAATCATGGTCAAAACTAGATGATAGGGAACCCAAACTTAAAGTTATTTTAGGATGGATGGAGTAGAAGATTTTAAGTTTCATATTGGTCAAACAAATAAATTTCTAGGGGTAGAGACGAACATAATGGGACTTATGCATCCTGCTGCTACACTGGATGGATCACCGAAACAAAACATGGGGTCATCATGTAGTCACTGGCATCAAACTATGGGCTGTAAGAAGTCAACCCAAGTAAACACGGGCATTGAAGGCCTCCTTTGAAATGAAGAAATTTTCTTATTTCGTCTGTTTTTCTATGAAATTAAACTAATTACTGTAAAATTATGAAAATCCTAGTTTTCAAAGAAAGTCTAAACATGGTTGTTTTTTCACCATGCAAGCCGCGACTAATTTGAAATAGGAGTACTACCGACGAGTAGAAAGTATGATGGAGTTGAATACATCTGAATGATGTGACAAAACACGAGGTTTATTTTTCTCATGACTATACCGAATCAAGTTAAAATCCCCCCTAATGACAGGGGTGTTGCAATATGATTACAAAAAGAGGTTAATTCAATCAGAAAAGAGTCTTTTTAGGCAAAATTTAAAATGTTAGATTTCTTTTGGAATTGTAGAGGATAGGTAAGAAAGGCTTGTCTGCTCATTTCAAAGATCTTACCTCAGAATATCATCCTTCTTTTATTTGTTTTCAAGAAACTATTAAGAAAGACTCCCTCTGGAGGGGATCCGGAACCACTCAAAATTATCCAAAGGGTCAAGTTTCCTCGAAGCTAGTAGAATAGGCTTTCCTAGAAGCTAGAAGAATAGTCTTTCTTAATAGTTTCTTGAAAACAAATGAAAGAAGGATGATATTCTGGGGTAACATTTTGAAATGAGCAGACAAGCCTTTCTTACCTACCCTTTTACAATTCCAAAAAAAACATAACATTTTAAATTTTGCCTTCCTTTTATTTCTCACCTCTCTCACAAGGCCTCTGTGAGATAGTGAGCGCATCAGGTTGGGACTCTGCCTTCACAAATCCTGTCTTTTTAATTTTCTTTCCCAGGTTCAATTTGCATTTTTTACTACTAGAGCTCTTAGACTGAACTAACACAAAGTCCTCTGGATCAGAGACTTCATATTCTAACCAAGACACAAGACCTGGAGAGGAAGCTTCCTCCTCCACAACAACATTTAAATCTCTAAAGTCATTGACTACTTTCTTAGCATGTAAAGAGCATCTAGCCTCTTCTAGATTTTCTAACCATGTTTAAAATTTCAAAATCATTATCAGTCACCATAGCTCCCATCTCATTGGCTTTATGCAATATTTCGTAATCAGATAAAACAGCACAAGAATTGTGAACCTTAAGGCAATTAGAAAGTAAAGGAGGGGACACACCTTCCAGGTTCCTCTTCTTCTGTCTCTTTTTAGCAACTTCCAGCATGTTCAGAACACTTTTTGGTACGCACTTGGATTGGCATTTAGGAGCTTGTTCACCAGTGGTCTTCTTAGATTTCTGTTTATCCAAGTCTCGTGCTGAGGTATCTTTACTTTAGTCCTCCTCAATTATCACAGTAGAGTGTTTCAGCCCCACAGCTTTATCCAGCACTCAAACGTCACAACAAGAAAACTGGTTTTTAGTGACCAATGCGCGTGGTAACTAAAAGTCTAAATTTGGTCACTATTAATCTATAGTCACCAACTTACCTTGTTGGCATTGTGGTAACTGTAGCCTTGCCGCTGCAGGGATTTAGTGATCAACATTTGCAAACTTGGTGACTATAACTTACACCATTAGCTACCAACAGTTCCTTGGTGACAATATGTGAAGTTGTTGTAACCAATCATCTGCTGGTCACAGTAGATGTATTGTAACTAACTTTACCTTGGTTGCAATTAACTTATAGTCTCCAGTTATTTTTTTTGTTACTGAAGATCTCTAGTAACCAACATAAAAGAAACCTTGGTGACTAAAAGGGATACCATCAATAAACATGATATTGCACTTAATTCCATATCCCTTCAATTATATAATTTGGTAAACATTAATGAAGAAATCAAGTATTTCATCCCATCAAAGTTTGCACATCAATTATACAGCTAGTTGAAATAGGTACAGTATAATAATCATGCTGATTTCACAGAATTAAACAAAATGAAACATGGTGCTGTTGCTGCATAACCTATAAACAATGCAGAACAGAATCCACTCAATCCGGTGTATTTTGGCATGAATATAATTATCGTTCAAGAAAAAGCATGACCATAATTATAGTAACAATATTTTTGTGTTCAACATTACGAGAAGTTGTCAAGAGAACTTTGTTACATGATATTTGGCATTTTGTTCTACATGGCACTCACTCGTACAAACATGTAACACCTACAAAAAAAAACAGATAATATGCATGCATGATTAGTCAAGTCTCAGTTCAATACAAATATGATGTGAATTACTATTAGGTAAATTTATGTGAAATCAAAATTGCATGTTCATGTACAAACATGAGACTGATTAAAATGGGACAGTCTGATCTAATAAAGAACAAAATTGACTTCATAGATTCTACAAAAAGCAAGGGAAAAAATTACAAGACAATAAGTAGCACAATTTTATTGGAACTAGACATAAATAGGACATTCATCATCTCTGCATGAGAAAAATAACATGCCAGTTTTATAAAAAAAAAATTACAATACCAAAGGTCTCACTTTGCTGCTAAGCATTAGGTTGTCAGAGACACAAGACAAAGCAATCAACAATGGCCTGCTCACCCAGATCACCGCCCACTGCATTTCAAATGAGTAGCATGTACTTGTAACTATTGGATAACGCGCGCCCTTGTGCGCCGTTTAAACAAAAATGACACATAAGAAATAAATTAAGAGTGCCATTCATTTGTATGCGACCAAAACTCCAGTATGCACGGTACAGGATACAGTAAACAAGCACCGTCCTAATGAAATAAGTATTACAAGAGATGTACAAACATAGACTTAATATTGCCATCCCAATACCAGCATCATGGTGATCTCATAATAATGTTTAGACTTACCTAAAAAATTCAGACTGGGAATAGTAATTGATTGCTCGAAAAGCTTCCAACAAGCAGATACATGAATTGAGTGGTATGGGAGTCAAGGCAAGCTGCTATTATTGCTAATTCGCTATGCAGATATAAGATCAGTGAATATACACGGAACTGCACTTCTGCGAACCAATCAGGGCGTCTACAATACTAACAGTAGCATTTAGATTAAAAATAGAGAGTGCATATCAGGTACTCCATTTAGTTGCCACGCCCCAAAATTTATCCTAAATTAAAATTCAAAAATTTAAATTGTCTCTAACAAAATACTAACATTTTTCTCTTCTTTCTCTCCTTTTTTCAAAAGGCAAAAACATCATTTTGTAATTCGAATAGTATAAATTGGAAATTTCATAAAATATTAAAATTTGACCGTGTGACAAGTGATTGCCTTTTTCTTTTATTTCCTTCTCATTGTTTGTTTCTTGTGTTCTACCGGAATTCTAAATTCATCCCATTTTTTTGAATTCCAATTCCGTTCAATTCTTTTGAATCACATTTGACGTCGGTCAAATATATCTCTTTTAAATAGCTATCTACTTTCCAAATTTTTAGAACAAAATCGAAGTCGAATTTAGAGATGAGCCCAAAACAAAAGTCGTCCGGCCTAAAATACTCTACCTCTCAACAAAATTTCATACCCATCTGAGCAACGGAAGTTAGATTTTCGAAGAAAAACAGATAATTTTATATAAATAATCCGTACTTCTGATAGACAACATTTCTTAACGATTATTCACTTTCAAAATTCCGTAATTTCCAGATTTCTTTGAAAAACGCGTCCTGAACAATTTATATTGTAGAACACTTGCTATAGATCAAACCTACAAAATCTCTACCTAATCCGAGTTCGTTCGAGTTCGTTTGCTCTTCCTTTTTCTATCCTCAAAATGTTTAACGCATAACCAGACTGACCTCATATTGTAGGTGGACCCCACTCGTCATCCTCATTCTTCAACGCATAACCAGACTCCTGGCGTCACCTCTTCCTCCTCCGCCGAAAACCAAAGCCGCCCCGCCGCTCCCGCGGCCCGGCGCCGTGAGCCGCCAACGTGAACCGCTTCCTCTCCGTCGCCGGCGCAGCACCGCCCTTCTCCGGCCTCACCGTGGCCGCCAGCAGGGTCCCGTCGTCGCCCTCTCCCTCACTCGCCAGGAGCCAAGCCCCCTCGGCCGGCGCAACAGCCTCCTCCATGGCCGAGGTCCACGACCAGCTCGTGGACCAGCACCTAGGTGGGGTCAACAGGACCATGGACACGGTCCACCAATGTCACTGCTGGAAAACGAAGCAGCCGGACGGTAAAACTCCACTTTTTACCAAAAACCCCTCCAAGCTCCTCCATATAAGATTGTGGTCTGGTATCACGGCAAAACTCCCAAAATTTTTGTATTATTAACAAACCAGTCCCAACCTTTAGCAGCAAGACCTCTGTACTCTCCTAAAATTACTTATAGATCCCTCACAACTTTTCCATAATTACCCCAATGTCCTTCTAATCACTCAGGTTTTCTCTGATTTTGATTTTATTAGTTTTATTTATTTGCTTTTATTTCCTCATTGATTTGAATTTATTATGGTGTTTTATCACATAATACATTTAAGCATATAACCATGGTACAAATAGGGTACATTTCGTTATATCTTTGCTATGCATTAGCGCAGATGCACCTGCTAGCTCTCTGTAATTTAATTTAATGTTAGAATCATATAGTTAGTAGCTAATTAAATACTAGTGGCTAAATAATATAAAGGTAGGTAAATAGTAAATAGCACACATGCACTTTATATACAACAGTATTTGTGCCACACATATATGTATTCAGTAGGATAATTATAAAGATATAGATCGAGTAGTTAATTGTTAATTGCTAATGTCACATGCAACTAGATAGTCAAATAATTATTAAAAGGCACACTGATGCGTCTCATCCTAAATTAGCATACGCTAGTACGTGCCACTTGTCAACTTTAATTTAGGAATTTAAGTATGTAGATTAAATTGAGTCGATAATTATTGGTCATTTGTTAATCACTAGAGTCACCAACATATTATGAAGTAAATATCAAATAGTCTGCATCCGCATGTCACCTCGCGTTAGCATGCATTGATAGGAGTTTTATCGATTAGTCAGAATAGTCTAGTTATGAAAGTAAAGTGAGTATCCTAACCGCAATAGATTTCATGCATACTAGACTACAATAGTGCGGGTGCCGCCAGTCGGTCCTCCTAGTTTAATTATAGGGATAAAATATGGTATTTATCGCATATTAGATTTAAACGTAAAATCATATCATAATAATGATATTATAACACGTGCATCTACACATTATGAGATAAAGTAGTTAACCTTTAGTCATAATAGATTAAAACCATACTTATTATAAGAAGATTGTGGATAGTGCATATAAGTCTTTTACCTTGCAGTCATATGCACTTGGACAAATGCCACACGTTATCTTTGGTAATTTATTTATAAGTTAAAACTAAATAATTAGCTGCTAAATACCAATCATTACACACGTAGAGAATTGAGTAATTTAGCATGCTACACACTTTACCATGCATCATTACCTGTGCCACAGTTGAATTTATTAGTTTAATCACGTACTCAATAATTGGCTAACTAGTCATTAATCATTAGGAAGCAATTGCATATTAGAATAGTAAGTAAATAATCCTTGGTCACTGCACATCCATTCATTTAGTTGTAAACTAAAAAGGGGTATTTTTAGAATGCATCTAATAATTGAATATATGGTACAAAATAAGATTTGCACCTAAAATGACACCTCGAATTCCTAGGAATAATCTAGGCAAAACTATAATATAAGTTATACTCATAGGAAGGTTGTTGTACAATCGCTAGCGCATACACTCACATGACTCACTAACATAAACACATAAGCATTGTTTGAAATGAACTAAATAGCTAATCGCTAATCCATAGCAAATATCGCTAGGTCATGATTATGCATAAAATGACACCTAGAATTCCATACACTACATTAAGCAAACATTAATCTAAGTGCATACTCGGATAAAGGACTTAGTATAATTAAATAATATCTAGCCATGCTTAACTACCTATTAACCTCGTAAGCACTAGGATAAAGTATCTAAATAAATAATTATTCTAATAATTGGCCTATAGTAAATAACACTAAGGTGCACCTAGGATAATAAACCTTGCATGAAGATAGCCATCGCTTCATGCGTAATGTACCTTTGATTTCTTCGTGGAGTTTATTCGGCTCTTATTCGAGGTTTATTTGGATCTTATCGATTCTTCTCGAGCTTTACTTCTTTTTACGGTAGTTTTATTAGGCGTATTCTATCATGTAGACAACGTTGAATTTGAGGAAGTGCCGGACCCCAAAAGAAGACAAAAGAATGGACATACGAGAAAAAGCCCGAAGACTTCGGCATCAAGCCAACTATTGAAGACTTAGAAATTCGAAGATTATCAGAAAGACAAATTCTGATCATATTAATTCTATGTTTTGCTTGCGCACCCATATGACCTAAATGCTTGCATGTTTATTTTAATCTATGTTTAAACATTGTGCAGTTAATACCCTACTATATATTAAACATTTGTATTTATGTTAGTTTCTTGCTATCATTAAATATGAATACTACCTTATATCCGTTGATAACACCCCCTTGATAACCATTGGACTTCCTTCGTTAAAGTCTTTTAACAAACAGAAAGTTGCCTAAATGAGTTTAGTGGTGTGTGTAAAATAAAATGGGATGGGTGTTAGCGCAACTGGTGCTAGGTGAAGTGGGATATTTCTAGTTGTGGGGCGTGGCTTCTATGAAAGGTGATGTGATAGTTGTTAAGCTTCGGTCTAGTCCACCTGCCATAGACAAGCACTGCCCCTGCCACATAAGGACCGGTTTATCAGACTACAATGTAGTGATTTCATGCAATCACAGAACCTGTCTAGGCGGGATTCACTCCACCCCTTTGGTTATCCGCAATGACATCTAAGGGGCCGAGAGACACAAGCCGTAGGAGCAGACGTGAGATACTTATGGTCCGGTCTCTGATTACAGCAATACCCCACGCCATGGGATCGTATTGCCTACCGGTATAGCCCCCTGGTTTTGTAATAAACCCGTCTATGTGCGGGGTGCTGGGTCCAGGGAGCGGACATAGGTGTCTTAAACCCACGGTTTGGCTACGAGAATGTGCTATTGGGTCATCGGGTTACCCGAGAGATGACCCCTGTATGCATCTTGAGGTAGACATTGTGGATACTTTAGCGTACGTTGAAGTGAACGTTATGCGATTATGTTGATCAAGAGAAACATAGCATGTGGGTACAGTGTACAACCTCTGCAGAGTGTATTAATCGCTCCAGAATAGCCGTTGTCATGGTATTGACACACTATAGCTTGGGCTCACTTTGATTAGTCTCTATATTATCCTTGTTGGAGTGAGTGGGTGTAGCTGTCCGTGTTTTTGAAAAGTGTAGGCTATGTGCCTGGGCTGTTATGGCATTGTGCCGGAAGGCCTGACTAAAACTTGGGTACTCGCGGGATTGATGAATATCTCCCCCAGAACCAATCTACTAAAATATGGACAACAATTGTTTCGCCTCTCATTGCAAAGCTTCTGTAGTGAACGCTGCATAAAACTGGGTTTTTGCAAAAAGAAACCTCATAGCCTAATCTTTGCTACAACTAAATATGCATCCATATATACCCTTTCTTAGTGTTAGGGCTTGCTGAGTACCTTATGTACTCACTCGTTTGCTTTTGTGGCTTTAGCCAGAAAAGATTCGTAGAAGACGATGACGTGCTGGGTTTTATTCTACTTCCCAAGTTTGCTTATGGCTTTGGGCCATGTTTTTTGCTATTTGCTTCACGTTTAGCTGGTCAACTAGTTGTGGATATTTTAATCCCTGCTATATTGTCACTAAAGATCCGGTTTCAAGTATATTTCTCTATCCGAAGTATGCTTTTTGATATACATTTTGATGTGTTAGTGCGTATTAGCTACAGATCCAAGGACTGATACGTAATGCACAGTATATCCCAGAAAAAAGGTATGACAGAGTGGTATCAGAGCAATACTTGGCCGTAGGACAAAACCCCTAGGATTCTTTCCCTCAAAATTGATTATTTTTGAGAAAAAACTATTTTCTAAAAACTGCTCCTTCGCTTGTCTCTTTTAAAACATCATTAAATCTTCCTCCTAGCATCTATCGGGGTTTTTCATAGATTTCACCCAAAAATTTACCAGGGGCCATCTATCGGGGTTTTTCAAGTCCCGACGACATGATCTTGAGTCAGATCATGGGTTAACATCATCCACATCCTTTCCTGGTCCCCCATATCACTGGGTGGTTACACTAACTAGGGGATGTATCAATGGGCAATAGGATCCCATGACGTGGGCTATTGCTTCTACCGAGGGCCAGACCGTGAGTAACTCAAGTCTACTTCTAGGTCTCTTGTGCCCAACTGACCCCTAGCGGCTCAATATAGATAATTCAGGGGACAGGTCAAGTTCTACCCATAACAGGTTCTGTGGCTACACTAAGACGCTAAATCAAGGTTCAACCTAGCAGTTCTTACATTTTAGGGGCGGCAAGCTCGTCAACGGTAGGTGGACCAAACCGAAGTATATCACCTAGCACACACAGCTACACTATGACCAACACCTTTTCTGAGTCCCGCCTCACAGCCAGAACCACCCATCTTCACCTAGCACATGTTATACTATAAACCATCCTATTTTATTTGTACGCACACCACCAAACGCATTTTACGCATTTTGTAAAGTAATGAAGTAAGGTGCAGTGATCATAGCAAAATATAGGTAAATATGATCAAGAGTGTTAGAGCTTGCCTTCAAAGGTGTCCTCGGGCTCCTCCTCGTAATTCAGGTCTTTGGGCTCCTCCTCACCAAGCTCCACGTCGGCTACATGCTACATAAAATAATAAGTCCATCGCAAAGCAATAAGTACTCCCTCCATGCACAAATATAAGTCATTCTAGCATTCAAAATTTGTTACCAAATAAATGTCATTCTCACTTCCCAATACACCTTTCTCTCTTTCCAATATACTTTCTCTCTTCCTAATAAATCTCTATCTCTATCTCTATCTTTCCTCCTCATTTTCTATGTAGTATACATTTTCACTTCTTAATTCCAGTGCCCAAAGCTAGAACGACCTGTAAAAGTGAACGGAGGGAGTACATAACTAGGAAATAAAATAAAACAAATAAAGACTCTGGACAATAGAGGGCTTCATGGAGTAGAGCTCGAGATAACGATTTTGTGGGTTCAAAAATCATAGAAAACAGATTTCGTATAAAGATATGGTGTTAAAAACAATGTCTAGGGACCTTTATATAAGTGAGGGGCTAAAGTGTAGAATTTTCTGGAGTGGGGGTATTTCTGTAAAAGATGAATTTTCAAGGATTTTTGGGGTTTTATTTCTGTTCTGGAAAACTGTAATTAATTTTTTGTGTCTACGAAGTGGGTGTGTCAGTGCGGGATGTGGTGGATGTCTTGAGCCGTGGGTTCAGCCCACTGGCCTTTTGTGCGACTGGTCCTCATGGACCAGGTACATGTGGGTGTGCACATGCCTTGCGGTCCACTGGACCAGGTGCACGTGGGCATACCGGTGGCCGCTTGAGGCTGATGGGTGGGCCGTGTGGTAAGGTGCGACCGCCAGTGGGCCACCGTGACCTGACCGTAGGTGGTGCGGCGCGCCAATAGAGCCACATGGCGGCCGAACCGTGGCATTCAGCCAAAAGTTCACCAGTGGTGGCCATTGGAGTCGCGTCGAGCCCGTGGCGGGTGTGCACAGTGTGGCGAGGTTTTCAGGTGATCTCAGGTTGTTTGCGGTGAGCAGGGCGCTTGGCGGCGAGCCAGCAGCGGTGCTCCGCGGAACCTCACTAAGAGCAGCACTTAGCCAAAACGGCAAGTTGCGTGAGCATCACGAGGCTTCGGTGAAAGTTTCATTCACTCTCGCTCGGCCAGAGGCAGCGGTGTGCTGCCGGCGGTGAGGAGGTGCGGCGGTGTAGGGTGGATGCTCGTCGCCACCCTTGCACAAAGCCGAGGCAGCAATGACATGATGTCACGGTGGTTCGTCCTGGCGACCCGAAGCTAAGGGATGGCTAATGGAGGTGGTTCAGTCACCGACGGTGAGGAATCGGAGGCTACGACGGCGGTCGGAGGCGAGGAAGACAGGGTGAAATTCAAGGAATTGGCAGAAATTATTACCTCGTCACTACAAGAAAATAAAGTTTTAGTCACCAAGTTTTAGGGACCAAGCAATTTGGTCGCTAAAAATTAATAAATAGTGACTGAAATTTGACTTTTATTGTAGATATAAATTTTTAGCGATGAAATTGTTAGGTCATTGGTTGCTAAGTACGTTTAGTTACCGAGGGTTCTTTAGTTGCTATATTCTTTTAGTGACCAACATATATAATTATTGGTCATTATGTACATATAGAGTCAAGATTTTAGTCACCAAAGTGCGACCAAAATTTTTTGTGATAAAATATCTATAGTAAATAATATTACACGTATAGTGATCAAATACGTTGGTCACTAAAAAAAGATTTTTCTTGTAGTGTGTTCAGGGGTCGGGCAAGGCGTGGGGAG
>BCLH01000728.1:50921-85413 GCA_001602315.1 Zoysia pacifica
TCGACGGTGGGGGTGGGGGGGGGGGAGGAAGTAATTGTGGCAAGAGGTTAAGGAGCGGTAGCAGAGGCTCGGAGAGACGCACGGGACAGCACAGGTCAGCTTGAGCAGCAGTGGAGTTATGTACCCCTTGTCAATCACGTAATCAGAACACCAACACAAGAGCAAAATCTCCAAAATAGCAAGCAACTCCAAACAAACCGGATACAAATATTCTGTGATACAATTGTATTGCTGGAACAGAGATAGAGGGAAGAAGTAGCATGGGATTAGGATTAGAGAAATAGAATCAGAGAGGGATAAACAGAGGAGCTGAGGAAGATAGACAGAGAGGGAGGTGCCGAGGAAGAGAGCTTGGGAGAAGACGTTAGCATTTCTGTTCTGTTCGATATCCTCTTCTGTTTTCTCTTCCTTGCTTTATACTTCACTGTCAATTGTTTCAGCTAGCTTAGTCTCCAGCCCAATAGCCTCTTTAGCCCATATACGGTATATGACATTTCCTACAGTTTGAAATTCGGCTTGCCCCCGAGCCGATGGAATGAAATTCTGAAGCTGAAATTTTGACCTCCGAGATACATGGATAGTTGAGGGGGTGAAATAGATCTAATCTAACAGACATGTGAGACTATAAATAACAAAACCATCTTTGAAAAAGTCTGAGAGTAATTTAGATGGTTTTCAATAGTTTAGAGGTTAAATATCTGATTTTAAAGGTTAAGAAGTGAAGTGCACTCACCTTTATATTTAAAAGTAAATATGAGGGTTATTTAGACTTATTCCTATATTGATTTTATTCTTCGCCCAAAACCATAGTCCATTCCTATGGACTTCCACTGCATGCATTTTTCATACCAGGTGGAGCAGTAGGCCATCTAGGAAGGGATGTCAAGTTACCTCGTGACTGGAGCACATTCAGTAAAGAATCAACATGCTCTACAGTTGATTTCCTTAATGAAAGATGTATGGTTTTGAATCTCGTCACTGGCCATATGTAGTACTATTTTCCCACTAACACCACGCTCCAACAATGCAATCAGGTAACAATCTTCCCGCAGCTCAAGCCAAAATATTATGCACCAAAATAATATGTGGTCGACCATTAGAGCTCGGAGAGAAATCACCTTGTCACATCTGAACACTGTAGAATCATAGAACGCTTGGAATACACCAGCAATAACCTGAGAAGATAGCACTTTGTCACTGAACATACACCAAGAGCAGTACTAATAATTTGAAATGTTCTTCAATTTGGTTGAAAGAGCGCGATGCGAGCTGGCAGGGATTTTTGCCGTGATCCTGACCAAAGTTTTTGACGTGTAGCGTGCGGACGGTAGCGCCGGAGCTCCCGGTTTAACTGCAATGAAATGATGCCCCGGGTTTCGTGGCACGGCGATTAGCGGTCAACGGCGTACGGCAGGGGATCCAGGGTGGCGCCGTATCCATC
Organism: Zoysia pacifica; assembly: GCA_001602315.1. Taxonomy (NCBI): domain Eukaryota; kingdom Viridiplantae; phylum Streptophyta; class Magnoliopsida; order Poales; family Poaceae; genus Zoysia; species Zoysia pacifica. The sequence continues at coordinate 52,363 of BCLH01000728.1, forward strand.
CGACGACAAGATGTGGATTGCACTCGAGTGGGCGCGAGCGGGGAAAGGTTTCTCGTGGATTCCAGTCGCAGGGAGTAAATGCCGGGACGGCGCGGAAGGTCGGCCAGCGGCAGGCTCACCCATTGGCGAGTGGTCACCCATGCCAGAGGAAGGAGAACGAGGGCGCGCATGGCTGGGCCTGGGCCTGGGAGATAGAGGAAGGGGAGACGGCCCGTGCATGAGAAATGGAGAAAAGAAGGGGTCAAGTGGGCTGGGACGGGGAGGAAAAGGGAAAAAGGCCCACAGTCAAAATTTGAATTCTAAAATTTGAATTTGGAATTGGATTTAGGAATTTGGTGGAGTGAATTCTCCAGAGCGGGCAGTCAAACCAACAGGGGAGAAAAGAAAAAAGATAAAGAAGAGAGGGAAAGAGAACAATCAGACACTATCAAATTCCAATTTAAAATTTTTTAAGAAATTTGAATTTCCTATTATTTCTAGTTTAGTGAATTTTTCTTTTAACACAAATAAATTCTGGAATTGCACCAAGAGAGAGAAGGGAAATTTAGAAGGTGAATTGAATAATGTTTTTGGAAATTTCAGGGTGTCACATTGTGCTTGGAGTTTAATAATAGGACAGTGCGAGGAAAACTTGAAGCAAGTCTCTGGCTTTCAAGTCTGTGAAGTTGTTAGTCTGGAGAGGAGATTGTTTTTGCTTTGCTGATAATTGTACTGATTGCTGGTAACCCCAGCACACCCTATTTTGATTTCTATAAGGAGCAGGGTCAACCTTTGGTCTATCTCTTCTTAATTAATCTCAACTATTGATTTTTAAAAATTAGTACCGTGCCCATTATTTTTGATACCGAACCCACTATTTTGGTACTTTTGACTAGATATCTCTCTATTTTTAATCATCAGATCTGATCAAATTTACGGTTGCTGTTAACTCTAAATATCGTAACATCTCTCTTTTTGAATTAGTCAAAATTATCGGTAAACACACTGAGAAATGATGGCTTGGTCCCCGACACAATAATGACGACAATTTTAGCCGAGATGCATTGGCTATCATTGTAACGACCGGGTTTTCACTTACCTTTCGATAAGTTTCGATTTCTTGTGATATTGCTAATTCCAGGAGTTTAACAATCACGATATCACAAACGATCAATCAAGAAACCATAACAGAAATATTAAACAAGAAACAAATTAGAAAATAATAGATCAGAGTGAAATTATTAGAATAAAATCCTCCAAAGGGGTCCATCGGCATGCAGGTCAAAAATATCTCAGAGTAGATATATCTCTATCGTGAATCTAACAAAAGCAACAGCAGAAGCATCAACATGGCAGCGGTAGCGAACCTCCTCCACACAGGCTAGCTTGAGCGCAGGAGCGGACGTTACGGGCCGTCAGAGACGTAGTCAAAGTCGAAGCTGAGAGTATCCTCTAAAAACAACAAATTAGAAAGCCGTGAGTACAAATACTCAACAAACCACGTACTAGCTAACAACAATATATGCATGCAAATGGTTTTAAGGGTAAAGGCATGGCTCAAGTGCTAAATACAAATTTAAAACATTTTATTTTATTAAAAGGATGCAAGAAAGCTTTATTTTCAAACTTGTCAAATTTTATTATCTTGCCCCGCAGAGATCTCCGTTATCTTGAACGGGGGTTTATTTTAATACCGATGTAATCTTCACACTCGGCCATAGCTCAAAGACCGAAGTCAAAAATATTTTGAAAAAGGAGAGGAGGAAGAAAAACAAAACTACTCAACGAGGAACACAACTCAAGGGGTGTCCTTCTAAAAAGACGTGACAATGCGCATCGACTAAAACTCTGCAGAGGTTATACACCTGGACCCACGAGATGCGTCATCGGGAACTACCATCGTAGTCCCGATAAACACACAAGACCCATTCACAAGCTTTAACTGGCGTCATCCGACCTCCAAAATAGAAATCCTAAAAGCCTACGTAATCGGGTCCTAAGCTGTGAAGAGCCTACCACTGATCAGGTGGGGTATCTCGATCTCATGTGGAGAGTCAAAGCTCTACACCACACTAACGCTACACAGCCAACCCACGGGTAAACAATCAGTCTCGGCAAGCTTCAAGATCAAGCCAACTGTCCATACAGCGTAACGTGGTGTGCATGGTTGTCAACTGAGCATACAAAGCTCGAAGGACTCGGTCCTTAATTGTCGGGGCAGGCACCAACTCCAACCTCAACGTCAACAACAAGTCTCACGGAAAGATCCCAGCCCGGATCTTCCCGTTGTACCCGCAACAGGTACACCCACAAGGACTTCCCAAAAGTCTCCTAACTCCACATACTCCAACCTGCCCCCGCTAAATAATTATATATAGTTATTTACAATACTCATACATTTAAAGCACAGTTCAAAAATATTTAACACAAATTCTATTTTATAGTGATAGGTGTGATAAAAATAAATGCGACTAAGCATGGCTAAACATAAAAGTAAAATAAATGTACTAAAACAATCTTAGGGTTGATATTTGTGAAACAGTAAATAGGCACGGCTTAGGAATGTTGCTAGCATATTTTAAAATAGTTGACATGCAAATTAAGGTTGCAAACAAAACATGTAGTTTAAAATGCTGGAAACAAAGTGATCAAAGAACGCGGCTTGCCTGGCAAGTCGAGATCGAAGTCGGGATCCAGATCGTCGAACTGAGCTGGCTCGCAAAACTCCTCGTCAGAGACAGCAGCTAATCACAACACGAACAACAGGGATTAGACACTAATTACGCGACAATGAATAGAATCGGAAATTAAATCTAAATCGAAATTACTAGACTAAACGTGCACAAAACATTTTCCGAAACAACCCTACACGACAACGAGACGAGACTAATTAACGAAATAGTTTTGAGATTAATCAGAGATCAAACGGAGTTCCCCGGAATTTGTAGACAATCAAAATCACAAGGATATAAGTTAATTGCAGAATAATTAATCACAGATTAAATTAGCAATTAATCTAACAATTAATCGAAAAGAAAAAGGAATTTAAGAGAAGGAAAATTGTTTTCACCGAGATCTAAAATTGGAGACGGAAATCTGGAGGTTCGGAGAATTGGCGCGGAAATCAGAGATTGGATCAGCGCGGCTTTGCACTAGAGGACCGGGTTGGGCATCTTTGGCGCCTGAAATAACGGCTGCAGCGCGGGGCAGAAAACGGCGTCGGAGAAGCAGCGCGGGGGTCGAGGCACCAGGCGACGCAGGACCTGCGTGACGGCGGCAGCAGCGCGACGCGGCTCGGTGCTTGGACCAGAGGACAACGCGGTACTGCTCGGGCGTCACGCGGGAAAACGAGGTTGACGGCGCTGCTGCCCTTGGACCGGAGGACAGCGCGCTGGGGCGCGGCTGCAGTCTTCGGCGCTGGCGGACGGCGACCCGTTGACGACGCAGAGACCGAGATGAGCGGCGACGCGGGCTTCGGGGGGCTCGGCGCTGTATCTAGCGGACGGCTGCTGGTGACGTTGACGCGCGGCTCGAGGAATCGGTGCGGCGACGAGATCCACGGCGCGGAGGGCGAGATCAGCGCAGAAAACTTGGTCGCGCGGCGGGGAAATCGGAGAGCGGCGGCACGGTAAACGGGGTGGAGTAGGAGGGGAGAGAAACGGCGGTTAGGGATTTCTCTGGACAAATGGAGAGGGGAAAAGGTGATTAGGATTAAGAGATATTTATAGGAGGGGAAAATAGGTAGGGTTAGAAATTAAATCTAGAAATTTAATTGGAAACTGCGAAATAATTAAAAAGGCTGAAGAGATTAATTAGGAAAAGATTTTTAGAGACTCGAAAATTAATTTGGAAAATTCTGAAAAATAATTTTAGTCAAACGTAAAAATTACGTGGACTAAATTATTTCGGCACCGGATTGATTTAGACGAACGGATTTCGAATTTGGACGAAACGAGGTTCGAAACGAATGAATTTTGAACAGAACGAAATATTGGAACAGATAATTTAATTAGAATGAAAATTGGGGAAATTGCTACTTTATTTAATCAAAAATTCAGGATGTTACAATCATCTATGCCACTATGACCGGTGATATTATTATATTTTCATTTTTTTATCTGAATATATAAAATACATTAGTGTAAGACTCGGTGTTTTGAATAAAGAAGCAAGTTTGTGGTGAACTCGAAATTTCGGAAGCGAGCTCAAAATGAATTACAATGCTTACAGCAAAATTTCTATCTCAAATTGAATTCAAATTTCAACAGCAAGTTCAAAATGTTTATTTCAAAGTTTGATTATGAAATAAAAATTCCATTTGAAAGGTCCTACAAATACTTGAATTTAGAAAAAATTTGTGAAATTTTATTTAAAGGTTAAAAGGCTCCAAAAGAATTATTCCTCTTCAATGGTTGCCTGATTTCCGAATTTTATAAAATAAAATCCTTTTCGAATTTGAACTTGGGCCAAAAATAAAAGTTGTTCCATTTGAAAAATTCTTCCACTCTGCAAAGTTTCAGTTTTATTAGAACTTAGAAAGTATGCATTTCGAAGCAAAACATTGAGCAGCATAAAAAATCAGCGAAAATCAAGAAAAAGAAAATTCCCCGTGGGACCCTCCTGGTATCCGCCCAGCTCGCCCTTCTTCTACCTCCAGCTGACAGCACACAGGCCAGGTGCCTCTGCCTCGCGCGTCCTTACCTTCATGCATGCCACGACTTCCAGTGACGTGCCCCTACGAGTTAATTCGCGCGAGCTTTTTCTCCCGGCCGAACCCTCTTCTCCCTACCTCGTTTCACTCTTCCCCGACCAGCCAACATTGCCGCGGAAGCTTGAGCTCGGCGCCCTTCCTCCTCAGCGCGTCCCGGGCTCCCTAAACCGCGCAGATCGAGCCCCATCACCTGCTCATGCAAAGCCCCAACATCCCCCTCCAAATTTCCCATCGGTTGACATTTAATTTCAACTTTTCTCCAAATCGCGTGCTTCGGACCCGGCTGCCGTTCTTTACCAAATCCGGCACTTCCCGGGTAGTTTTTCTTCGATCCCTTGTCGTTTTGAGTAGCCCAGCTGCATGCGCACCTTTTGGACTTGTGAATCGATCGATTCCCATGATCTTGCCGCAGGGATTTCAAAGTTCGACGCCGTCGGACACCGGAACCCCGTCACCCCGCGACGAGCAACCCTCGCCGCCGGCCGCTCTCCGGTGAGGATCTGAGCTCTGCAACCGCAGAGGCGAGTTCCCCTCATCGTGCTCCTCACGATGGAGCTCTCCATCGTCTCCATCATCAACTTTGCCGCCCGGAGCTGAGCTCCGGTGAAGCCGCCGCCGCCTCCAACAAAGAGACCGGCGAGCAGCCATGACTGGAGCTCAAGCTCCTGTAGGAAGCCGCCGCGGCCTCCAACAAAGAGACCGGCGAGCAGCCATGACTGGAGCTCAAGCTCCTGTAGGATCTTTTCTGGCCACAGAGGGATTCCGTGTGGGAACCCTTTGGTCAAGCCTGTGGCCACGTCCCCACTGGCTGAAGTTATTTCCTTTTTGGAATTATTTACTTAATTACCCAGAAATTGGTTCAAAATTGTAAAATTCGTAGAAGATTCATTATAACTCCTAAAAATGTGAAATAAATTTTGTTAGGATCCTCTCAACTAGAACTATATTATGAAGTTAACAAAATTTTATTTTATGTATGAAATTAATTTAATTATTTCAGATCATTAAATAATTCATTAAAGCATTATTATTTTCCCTTGGCATGATAAAATCTTGAAATATTTACTGTTCTGTTTATTTAGTCAAATCCTCTGTTTAGAAAAAAAGTTTCATATTTATTTTCATCAAAAATGATTTTATGAATGAGTTATTGTGTTTATATGGTGTTTTAATTCATTATAAATTCATTTGATTTCAATAAATTCTGAAAATTTGTCAAAAATTAGTTTATAACCTCTGTGATGTTATGGACAAATTAAATTATACTTTGAGTCTTCAAAAATCATTTTAAAGGAATTTTGTAATCATATTTACTAGTGTTCTTTTAAAATAAGAAACTATCATCGCATGTGATTTGGTTTAAACTTCAGAAATCAATATAATTCATTTCTTTGTATATTATTTCATGATTAGGATCAACCATCTGAGGAGGAGTTCAACGGCGTTCCGCTTGTCGAAGATCCTATCTGTGACCAAGGCCTAGGCAAGCCCCAATGCGTTAACTCTGTTTTAACTGTTTTATATTTTATCACAATATAGTATGTGATTACTGTACTATGCATTAGGTTGTAGGAATTGATTGGAACCGTAGACTGCATGATAGGTATCTACCTACATTAAGTATATTCGTACAGGTAACTCGATGTAGAGCTAGACCATGTGTCTAAGTTAACGGTAGAAGTTGAGTGAATAGGAACTTCACTCGCGAGCTATAGGTTTTACCCCTGTTTGAAATGAGTACATGGAATAACGAAGTTAGTTTATTTATATCATAGGAAATGGTAAATTGGAGATCGGGCAGGGAAGAGTTAGGTTGTCACATGGCATGTTTCCTGTGTGGACTCATAGCCGATGTGCGATAGCCCTGTCTGTGTCGGTTAAGGATGTATCATTGTCGGCCCTGTTGAGCAAGTTTGAACAGTACTGATTACGTATTGGATATTTGAGACCCAGAAAACTGATGTAGCTTCAATGTCATAGTGATTGGATGTAACCGAACCCCTTCATGTTAGAGCGTTGGATCTAACCATGGATTACTCTACCGTGGTATTGCATGGAGGTCCTCTCTCGGGAGGAGTGAGCATCGGACTGGTCCTATTACATTGTTGTGAAAGGTTGCCGCGTACGACTTTGCAGAAGTGCATATGTGTCGTGTAATCAGGTTTCTCCAGCTGGATGTAAATCGATTATAATTGCTGCCCCTCACAGTAATCAGTACCGCTTGTCTCACTATTTCACATCATAGTTAAGAAGTGGAATAAGAAGTAATTGGAAAAGTATTATGATTTGTTGTATATGATTATTATAAAGTTTTTGGCAACCTTGTTTGATGTAGCTATAGTGCAAATTAGATTTACATTTTTCGAAACTTAATCCACTGTTAAAATTGAAAAATAAGGATCCAGTGTGTTAGCGCTAGTTTTTCTGCAAATAGCTATCTCATATGAGTCAGCCTTGTCATATTTTTTGGAGTCGGCCATAGTTGGTCACTTTGTCAGGTAAAACTTGCTGAGCATACGAATGCCAGGCGTGGCTCTTTGTTGTTTTTGCTGCAGGTGACCTCTGTTTCTCTCCTCTGGACCAACCGGCAAGAGCAACCCTTAAGGGTGGCTTTATCCGTTTGGAGCCCTGCTCGCCGCGCTGAGCTCTTTTGTGCTGTTAGAAGGTATAGCGTATGTGCTCGATGTGACCTTAAGCTTAGAATCTAAGAGTCCCTAGTAGTTTTAAATAAAGTTCGTTGCTTCCACGCTTTTTAAAAGACTTGGGTTTGTAACTTAATCAGCAGTTTGTAATATATTTTATTGTGCTTGAGTTGTATTGTTGGTTCTTGCTTCGTCGAGTGACACCCGATAAGATCCTGTGGTCGATAGATCATCTTCTCGCTGGGCAGTCTGTCATACCTGGTATCAGATCAATATCGAGAACAGTACGACTTTGAAGCAATTTTCGAAAAGCTAACAACACTGAAAGCCCCTAGTTTAAGCCCAACTAAAGACTATATTAGTGTTTGTCTTATCAGATGGCCTTTTGAGAGTGCTAACTGCCAACTGTTAGTTCGTGTAGAATTGAGAGATCGTTTTTGCCACCGAGGTCATGTATGGTCAACTATATTGACCAAATGTTTATTTTGGTGAGGTTTGATTGGACGATTGCATATAGAGCATTTGCATTTAAAAATCGTAAATAAGCAAACCATCTTAAAAGAGATCTCCTGACTTGTTTGCAAAGTTTAAAAAGTTTTATCCAGCAATCTTGGGTAGGAGAATTTTCTCTAGTCTTGACCAATCAATCTTTCAACCTCAAGTTTCCAAATGAGTTCGATCACTGTCGTTGTTCTTGAAATCAACACCATGCTGATGATTTTGAAATTTCATAACTTCTGTTCTGCTTTTTGTATGGGGACAACTAAATAAATGCTAAGAAGTCCTCTACAACTTTGTTGTTCAACTCTAATTCTGATTTGGCTTGTATGAGTGCTAGAAATCAGTTTTTCTGCTTGCTACCAGCCCAAGACAGAATGAGTAGTTCTATCTGTTTTGCTGCTCTCTCTGATAGGAAAACCTCATTTTGAGTGAATTTATCACTTAAACCTTGGCCTCATTGTATGTGCTTAAGAAAGTAATATCATATATGAGGTGGAGAGAAGTTTTGACCTTTTGTTTTAACATTCTTTCCGTGTCAACTAATATGGTATACTTTTTGTTAACAAGATGGCGGGTACCCGTAGAATTGATGAGGTGTATGAAGAAGATGATTCCAGTGGTCAGAGGGACAATGCACCTCCACAAGCACCTGCCCTTGCTGAAGCCATTGTGGAGCAGATTCACCTGCTTAGGATTCTGGTTCAGCAGAATGCTAGAGATGGTGATCGTCAGGGACGCCAAGAACCTCGTCAACGCAGCACTTATGCGGATTTCTTGGGCACTCATCCACCGACGTTCAGCATCACCACTGAGCCTCTCGATGCGGACAATTGGCTGCGCATCATAGAATCCAAGTTTAAACTTATCTGCTGCACCGAAGAACAGAAGGCCTAGTGTGCGTCTCAGCAGCTTCTTGGTTCTGCCAATGCATGGTGGGCCAACTATATTGCTTCTATGCCTGCTGATCATGAAGTGACATGGAATGAGTTCAAGTCTGCTTTTCGGGTTTATCATATCCCTGATGGACTCATGCAGAAGAAGATGCGAGAGTTCATGTCGCTGAAGCAAGGTGACTACAGGGTTCATGAGTACTCCCAGATTTTCAACCAACTCGCTTTGTACGCTCTGCAGCATATGGACACTGAAGAGAAGAAGAAGAAGAACTCTTTTCAAGAAGGTCTGAACTCCAAACTTCGCACCAGAATGAGAACAAACTTTCAGTGAGTTAGTGAGTGCTGCAATCACTACAGAAGACCTGTGCGAGATTCATCATGAAGAAAAGAAGAAGAAGAAGCACTTCGCTCCAGGACCATCTAGTGGCGCACCCCAGAAGTACAGGATGGTTTATACTGCTCCATCTGGTTAGCAGTATCACTCTACTCCAGTTCAGCGTCCTTCGTACTGACCACCTCAGCAGCAGCTGCAGCAGAGTATGTACGTGCACCCGCACCACCCCAGCAGTTCGCAGCTGGCATGCGACCTCCACCACCAGCCAGGCCACGATTTTATCCGTGCTTTAACTGTGGTCGTACTGGGCATTTTGCTAAGGAATGTCCTCTTCTAAAGAAGCAAGGGAATGCACCTCGCTCTCAAGCTCAAGGTGCTTATTAGAAGCAAGGTCAACAGAAGCCCGCAGTCAAGATTGGCCGTGTGAACTATACTACGATGGAGGAGATTTCTGAAGATGCATCCGTGCTTGCTGGTATGTTTTCACTCGACAGCAACCCTGCGTTTATTTTGTTTGATTCCGGTGCATCGTATAACTTCATTAGTTATACTTATGTGGAGAAGCATAGTATAAGGAGTGGCAAGATGAAGTCACCTTATCTTATCCACTCTCCGGGTGGAGATATAATAGCTAAGCTAGAAGTGAAAGATGCACCCATAAACCTTGGAGGGAGAATATATCCTACCAAGTTTATAGTATTGGAAGGACAAGGGATAGATGTTATCTTGGGCATCAGATGGATGAAGTATCACAGACTATTTTGGATATAGCTGCAAGTGTTGTTCAGCTCCGATCCCCTATCCATGGAGACCACCGCCTAGAGTTGGAAAGTTCAGAAGCTCTGAAAGCGATGGTTTATCATATTGTTGAAAAGAAACTAGAATACATTCCGGTGGTACCTGAGTTACCAGATGTATTTCCAGAAGATCTACCTAGAATGCCACCAGATAGTGGAGTAGAGTTCAAGATCGAGCTTCAACCAGGTACTGCGCCAATATCGAAACAACCTTACAAGATGGCGCCCGAGAATTAGCCGAATTGAAAGTGCAACTTAATGAGCTTTTAGAAAAAGGATTCATTCGGTCTAGTTCTTCGCCATGGGGGCAACTTAATGAGCTTTTAGAAAAAGGATTCATTCGGTCTAGTTCTTCGTCATGGGATTGTCCAGTGTTGTTTGTGAAGAAAAAAGATGGGTCGATGAGGCTTTGTGTGGATTATTGACCTCTGAATGCCGCTACTATCAAGAACAAATATCCTCTCCCTCACATTGATATTATGTTTGATCAACTGTTTGGTGCGAGAGTGTTCTCCAAGATCGATCTTCGTGTAGGGTATCATCAAATCAAGATTAGAGAAGAAGACATCTCAAAGACGGCCTTTTCCACCAGATACGGCCTGTATGAATTTTTGGTCATGTCCTTTGGATTGAAAAATTCTCTGACGCATTTCATGTATCTCATGAATTCAATTTTCATGCCGGAGCTAGACAAGTTTGTTGTCGTGTTTATCGATGACATCCTAGTCTACTCAAAGTCAGAAGAAGAGCACGCACATCATCTCCGGATTGTTTTGGAAAGGTTAAGAGAGCATCAGCTTTATGCTAAGTTTAGCAAGTGCGAGTTCTAGCTGAGAGAAGTAAGATTGAAGACGTAGTGAAGTGGAAGTCTCCAACCTCTGTTTTTGAGATCTGCAGTTTTCTGGATCTAGCAGGATATTATAGAAGGTTCATTCCAAACTTCTCCAAGACAGCCAAGCTGATGACAGAATTACTGAAGAAAGATACTAAGTTTGTTTGGAGTGAAGCTTGTGAAGATGTGTTTCAGACGTTGAAGAAGCATCTTACTACCGCTCCAGTATTAGCTCAACCAGTTATCGAAAAACCTTTTGATGTATATTGCGACGCTTCAGGCACAGGTCTTAGATGTGTCCTAATGCAAGAAAGGTCTTTGCTTATGCATCACGCCAACTTCGCAAGCATGAACAGAATTACCCTACCTATGACTTGGAGTTGGCAGCGGCAGTTCTTGCACTAAAGATATGAAGACAGTACCTTATGGGTAATTTAGTGCACCTTTATACGGATCACAAGAGTTTAAAGTACCTGTTCACACAGACTGAGCTAAATATGAGGCAGAGAAATTGGTTGGAGTGGATCAAGGATTATGAGCAGGAAATTCACAATAATCATGAGAAAACTAATGTGGTAGAGGATGCACTGAGTCAAAAGGCTCATTGTAATTTTATTGAACTCGCAAATACAGTGGATGAGGAACCTACTCTGCTAGTATTGCCACATTTAGCGTTATTCAATCTCGCCCTCATCCCTACCATCTGAGAAGAGATAGTTACAGCCCAGAAGAAAAATAAAGGTATGGTGCATATTCGAGAAGAAGTGAAAGAGAATAGTGCCAAGTGTTTTCATCAAGATGAAGAAGGTGTTTTGTGGTTCAAAGGAAAATTAGTGGTACCAAAGAAACACAAACTACAAAAGAAGATTCTGGATGAAGCTCACTTGTCCAAGTATTACATTCATCCTAGAAGCAACAAGATGTACCAAGATCTACGAAGGAAGTTTTGGTGGACAAAGATGAAGAGGGAAATTGCTCGGTATGTAGCAGAATGTGATACTTCTCGGAAGGTTAAAGTAAATCATTTGAAGTCCGCTGGACAGCTACAACCGTTCAGTATTCTTGCATGAAAGTGGGAGGACACCTCTATGAATTTTATTGTGGGACTCCCAATGACTTTTCGAAAGCATGATTCTATCTGGGTGATCACCGACCGTCTGACGAAGACATCTCATTTCATTCCTACGCATACTAATTACAACGCCAAGAAGTATGCCGAGCTATACATCTCTCTCGTATAGTTTGCTTGCATGGGATTTCGAATACCATAGTCTCGGATAGAGGGTCACAGTTTGTTGCTCGCTTTTGGGAACAGCTCCGTGCCATGTTGGGCTCCACCTTGATTAGAAGCTCTGCCTACCACCCTCAAACTGACGAACAGAATGAGCGGATTATCCAGATTCTGGAAGACATGCTACGTGCATATGTGCTGCATCATAGCACAGAGCAAGAACTGGGATAAAGGTTTGCCACTGGCAGAGTTTTTATATAACAACAGCTACCAAGAAAGCATCAAGATGTTGTCATTTGAAGCTTTGTAGGGGTGTTCCTGCCGAACACCCTTGAATTGGTTTGAATCTGGAGAAAGGGTGATATTTGGACCCGAGCTTGTCGCAGAAGCCGAAGAACGAGTCCATGTCATTCAAACAAATCTTCGAGGAGCACAGTCTCGACAGAAGAATTATGCAGACAAGCGACATCGACCTCTGACCTTTGAAGTGGGTGATCTTGTTTATCTCCGAGTTCCACCGATGAAAGGAGTGCAATGTTTTAGAGTCTGAGGGAAATTAGCTCCACGGTATATCGGTCCATTCCCTATCATCGAGAGATGTGGACCCATGGCATATCGCTTGGAGCTACCTACAAGATTGTCTGGAGTGCACAATATTTTCTACGTCTCGCAGTTGAAGAAGTGTCTGAAGGCACCACAAGACATCGAGATCAATGACATAGAGCAGCTCCAACCTGACTTGACATACGCCGTGAAGCCAATATGAGTGGTTGATTAGAAGGACCGGATGGCAAGAAACAAGACCCAAAAATTTTACAAGGTCAGTGGAGCAACCACACTAAAGATGAAGCAATATAGGAGACCGAAGAATATCTGCAAAAGAATTTTCTAGAATTATTTCAATCTCTCTAATGTTTTTCCCACTCCTTTGTTTTAAACCTCGGGAGATTTTTTTTAAGGGAGGAGGGCTGTAACACTCCGTGTTTTGAATAAAGAAGCAAATTACCGAGCTCAAAATACAATGCTTACAGCAAAATTTCAATCTCAAATTGAATTCAAATTTCAACTGCAAGTTCAAAATGTCAATTTCAAAGTTTGATTATGAAATAAAAATTAAATTTGAAAGGTCCTACAAATACTTGAATTTAGGAAAATTTTGTGAAATTTTATTTAAAGGTTAAAAAGGCCGCAAAAGAATTATTCCTCTTAAATGGTTGCCTGAATTCCGAATTTTATAAAATAAAATCCGTTCTGAATTTGAACTTGGGCCAAAAATAAAAGTTGTTCCTTTTGAAATGTTCTACCACTTTCCAAAGTTTCATTTTTATAAGAGCTAGGAAAGTATAGATTTCGAAGCAAAACAGTGAGCAGCGCAGAAAATCAGCGAAAATCAGAAAAAAAAAATCTACATGGGACCCGCCTGTCAGCCGCCCAGCTCGCCCTTCTTCTACCTCCAGCCAACAGCACACGGGCCAGGTGCCTCTGCCTCGCGCATCCTTACCTGCATGCACGACCAACAGGAAGGAGCGACCCTCTAGGGTGGCTCTTGTGTGCTGCTAAAAGATATATCGTATGGGCTCGATGTCACCTAAGCTTAGAATCTAAGAGTCCTTAATAGTTTTAAATAAAGTTCGTTCGCTTCTGCGCTTTTTAAGAGATCAGGGTTTGTAACTTAATCAATCATTTGTAATATATTTTATCGTACTTGAGTTGTACTGTTGGTCATCGCTTCGTCGAGTGACACCCGATAAGATCCTGTAGTTGATAGATCGTCTTTTCGTGGGACGGTCTGTCACAATTAGAACTTAAAAATTTGCACCGTATTCTTTCTTTATAATCTCAACCGCATCGTACACTATCCATACAATTTCATTGCAGCGCTATACCTACCAATACAATTTTTTTATCTTACCTAAAATAATGTGGTGTTACTATCATTTATGTTACTTTTCAAATGAAAATTCAAAATCTCAAACATTATGGCAATATTAAAAAAATATATGATGTACACAGGTTGAGGGACTAGTGAATAGGCATATTCTGTCAAGAAACCAGTTGGGTGTTCCTTGCTTTTCCCTCGGAGGGACGCATGGTTATGCTCATATCTATGCTTAGAAGTAGCGGACTTTTTAGTTAGAGGGAGCCGGACAGTGGTAGAACTGTCTGGCCTCCAGGGAACCTCCCCCTTTCGTGTGCCGAGAGGCGGCCATCCTTGCACCTTGCTCAATGCTCATCGTCGACATGCCACACGTCACGAACAAATTCATTGCCAGGCTTTTGGTCCTTGTCAATGGATCATGCACTTGTCCGGTAGGAAACGAATAGAAAAAGTAGGTGACTTAAAGGAAAGGAAAAAGATAAAAGCTGCTACTGTTAATCAGAACTATCACGAGGGGACAAGCAAAAGATATTCATGGCGGGGTTATAAGGAAAGGAACCAATTTGGTGATTTCCGCTAAGTGTTGAAATTAGTAGGGATTAGGGAACGACTGTAATAGATACTCGATTAGATGTATCCTTTTTTTTAAGATAAGGGTATATACTGATTGATATTCAAGACTCTACATCAAAAAGATCTATATAACTGTAATTGTTAGTAGAAGATAAAAAAATTGCTCTGTTCTGTAGACCTAGGGAGTAAAGAGCAAGCAAACAACTAAACAAAGGATAACCTGCATTCAAGCTGATTAATTACCGGCAATCAGCTGATTAGCCGATGAATATTGTCCGTTGCAGAAGGCAAGGATAGAATAGAATTCCTCCCGTTCTCTCCCAGCCCACGTTAGGTTCTGCACGCCAAGCAATTTAGATGGTCTCTTCATGGCTGTGTATAAATACCTGAGCAGCTTAGCTAGCTAGCGACATCACCATCAAACTAGTGTTACATCATTACCCATACTAGAGAGAGAAAAGAGAAGTGAGAGAGATCAAGCTTGACCGATTAAGCTAGAATAAGATCAATGGCTGACCAGACCGGTGCCTCGGTGGACACGCTGCTTGTCCTCCTTGCGGGAGCCATCAAGAGCGAGAAAAGGCTTCTCGAGGGCATCCAGGGCGACATGCAGTTCATCAAGGACGAGATGGACAGCATGAACGGCTTCCTCCTCCACCTCACCAAGACGGATTCCCAGCATGACGACCAGATCCGCGCCTGGATGAAGCAGGTCCGCAACGTCTCCGACATCGCCAAGGACTGCGTCGTGCTCTACATGCGCGACTTCGAGCCGCTAGAGGTGTCGAGCTACTGTAGCTTGGACTTCCTCAAAAAACTCCCCTGGATCCTCTGGAAATTGAGGTCGCTACATCGCTTCGCCACCAAGATCAAGGAGCTCAAGGATCGGGTGCGCGAGGTCGGTGAGAGGCGCCAGCGCTACGACGTCAAAATCCGGAGCACGGAGCCAAGGCAGAAGCCGAAGGCTGACCAAGAAGACGACGAAGAAGCCAGAAGAGAAGCTTTCCTAGATGCTTTGTTGGGTCCTCATCGTCATCTTCATGGAGACGATGGCAGCCCATGCGGCACTGTCCAAGTGGACAAGGCCATCGACCTGCTTCCTAAAAACCTTCGGCAGCGAGCTGTTGCTAAAATGATTCGTGCCATCGTGAAGGGATGCGCTCGCAGAGCTGCCAAGGAGATGTTCCTCCGTGCTCTCTACGCCTATCCCCACGCGGCACAGAATGAACTGGAGAACCTGAAGAAAAAGATCGATGTGCTGGACGAAGATCATAATGAAGCGGTGATGATCTTCTGCTACAGAAAGCTGTCCACGGACTATAAGAACTGCCTGCAGTACCTCTCCGCTTTCCAGAAAGAAGATAGAATCAGCAGAACAAGCATGGTGAGGCGGTGGGTCGCCGAAGACCTGGTGGCGAAGGAGCTGGGGAGAACTCCGGAACAAGCCGCTGAGAAATGCTTCCGCAAGCTTGTATTCCTAGGGTTCGTTCGCCCAGTTCTATATGGGGCCGCCGGCAAGGTCAAGAGCTGCAGGATGGACCAGGAAATCAAGCAGTTTGTAGATGACATTTCGCAGTCGGAAAATTTCGTCAGGGGCAACCTGCCGTATCATCTTGAAAAGCTGGTTAAGATTCGAGAAATTGTAACGAAGCAACAGCATCGGCATCATCAACCACCACCAGATCATCACAAGGGCATGCTGATCACTGCCTGTGGCCTCTGCACCACTAAGGGGGCGCGGGCGGCTCAGCAAAAGGAGGATCCCCTTCGAGAGATGGTAGTTTTGCTCAAAGAAATCAAGCTCAATGTGTTGTACCGGCTGAACGTGCTGGATCTGGGAGGCTGTAAGGGCCTGCGGAAGGACCACCTCGACACCATCTGCACGCTGCGCTGGCTCAAGTATCTCAGCCTGCGGGCCACGGATATTTCCGTGCTGCCCTTGGAGCTGATCAAGAGGAAGCTCGATCTGCTGCAGACGCTTGATGTCAGGGAAACTGACGTACGAGTCACGGGCCATAACTTGCCTCCCGAACTGAAGCACCTGCTTGCAGGCCGCGCCTACAGCGTCGCCACCAGCACTACGGATGAGCCATCTCCGCCACTAACCACCGTGCCCATGCCTCGCAAGATCTCCACGATGCAAGCAATGGAGACCCTGTCCCATGTCCGAGTAGACGACAAGCACCAACTGGAGCTGCCGGAGCGCATCAGGAAGCTGGGTGTGCTTCTCACCGGAACGCAGAATCAAACTATCGAGCATCTACTAGGGGCAGTCAGTAAGTCAAGCGATACACTACGTTCTCTGTCCATATCCTGGCCACCAACCAAGGAACTGCCGTATATGCCGATTAGGCTGGAGATGGGATCACAGACCGAACCACCTCCCCGTTTACTCGAGAGCCTACACATCAATGGTTGTCTAGGAAACAATGGACTGCCTAGCTGGTGCAGCAGCCTCAGCGCGCTTTCAAAGGTGACGCTGTGTGAGACCAAGCTGCCGGCGAAGCAGTCTCTTAAGATCCTTGGAAAGCTTCAAGCCCTGTGCTGCCTCAGGCTGCGCCACAAATCTTTCGTTGAAGTCACTCTCACCTTCAGCACTGGCGATTTCTGCAACCTCAGATTTCTACTGATGGAGGACACCAATATCGAAAGCATCGAGTTCCAAACCAACACGGCTCCGAAGCTCGAGAAGATCACCTGGTGGTGCTTCACCAACACCAGTACGGACGCCGCAAGGTTTGCTGCAAAAGTTCTGCATGGAATGAAAGAGCTACGGTCGCTGAAGATTGTGGAGTTCAATCCTGGTCAACGCTGTCACAAAGTTTCAACTGAAGATGGACTGTGGTCCCGAATACTCCAAGGGCGTAAGTGAGTTCAACTCACTCCCATCAGACCAACTGTGTATGTTTCAATTGTTATATATATGTGCATATGAATGTGTGTGATATCGATATGCCGAATTAAATTGTATTATTAATGTGTAATATAGTGCTTTCAAATAAAATAAATGTATTCCGTTGGTTATCGATCGGATGTATTACACATAATTGCATCGTCTGCAAGAAGAAAAGGAGGTAGCTGGTGACGAACATGCTAGCAATGGAATAAAGGATCATAGGAAGATGAAAGGGGAGGGGTGCTGAGTTCGATATGATGGGTTGATGGCCACTTTTATTGCTAATCATGGTTCCTGTGGGAACAGGTTGGTTGAGTTTCCAACCTTATGTAGGAACTTCGTCGGTTCAATTTTACAAAAAAAACAATATACAAAAACATCATTTCAAAGGGGCATCAATCTTGCTCACTGCATATGTGTAGAGCTAATTTGCAACGGATGATCAATGCATTCTACACTTCCACCCGGCATGAAACGAATAAAGAAAAGAATAAAGTATAGGAATATGTAACAGGGAAAGAAATCGAATAAAAGCTGCCATTGTTTAGGACCATTTATAGTTTGGGGACAGACAAATTACTGGTTGCCATAATCTGGCGTTGTGTTTGTTTTAGCTTTTTAGCTGACTTTTTCAGTTGAACTTGAAAAGTTAGAAGCTAAAAAAAATATCCTAAAATGCTTATATTTGAAGAGTTAAAAAACAAACTTTTGATGAAATAAACTAAAAGCTGAAAAGCACATTTTAAACTGCTTTTCTAACTTTTGACGTGCTGCGAAGCTAAAAATATATTACAAAAGCTAACATTCAAAGTTAATCAGGCAATTTTTTCAACTAACCACCAAACAGTTTTTTTAAATATACAAAAGTAAAACTCAAACAAATAGGCCATACATGTTGAGGTTAGACGCAGGGCACTGTAAGCTGGCGAGGACCTCGTGTTCCGGCACGCCCTGGGAGTCGAGGCTCATCAACGAAAACTGGACTAACCTGCTTAACACCCTTGAGAAGGCAATAGATCTTTCCTTGTTTCTGTTAAACGCTAGTGTGCCAGTTTTGTACCATGAAACCTGCAAAATAACAACAAAGACATGCTATTTGTCTTTCCACTGTAACTTCCTGCATAAAAGAATAACATTTTAGTTAGTTTATTGATGCTTCCAACCATGAAAAATAGATCAGCAGCATAGTCAACAGTATGAACTATGTTGCCTAAATGACTTGTTCCTACTAAAAATACTTTATATTTTAAGGTCATGTTGCCCTTTTATAGAAGTCTCACTTTATCAGCTACTACCTCTATTCCAGAATAATTTTACATCTAGATTTAGTCAAACTTATTTTTTACCAATGATTTTTATAAATTTAATCAACTTTAATAATTTAAATTATATATTACAAAAATATTTCTTCAGACAAATTTAAAAGTGCAAATCTCATGTTTTTAAAGTTAACCAAATCCATAGAAATCATGGTCAAAACTAGATGATAGGGAACCCAAACTTAAAGTTATTTTAGGATGGATGGAGTAGAAGATTTTAAGTTTCATATTGGTCAAACAAATAAATTTCTAGGGGTAGAGACGAACATAATGGGACTATGAAAATCCTGCTGCTACACTGGATGGATCATCGAAACAAAACATGGGGTCATCATGTAGTCACTGGCATCAAACTATGGGCTGTAAGAAGTCAACCCAAGTAAACACGGGCATTGAAGGCCTCCTTTGAAATGAAGGAATTTTCTTATTTCGTCTGTTTTTCTATGAAATTAAACTGATTACTGTAAAATTATGAAAATCCTAGTTTTCAAAGAAAGTCTAAACATGGTTGTTTTTCCACCATGCAAGCAG
This sequence comes from Zoysia pacifica, assembly GCA_001602315.1. Taxonomy (NCBI): domain Eukaryota; kingdom Viridiplantae; phylum Streptophyta; class Magnoliopsida; order Poales; family Poaceae; genus Zoysia; species Zoysia pacifica. The sequence continues at coordinate 71,481 of BCLH01000728.1, forward strand.
CGACTAATTTGAAATAGGAGTACTACCGACGAGTAGAAAGTATGATGGAGTTGAATACATCTGAATGATGTGACAAAACACGAGGTTTATTTTTCTCATGACTATACCGAATCAAGTTAAAATCCCCCCTAATGACAGGGGTGTTGCAATATGATTACAAAAAGAGGTTAATTCAATCAGAATAGAGTCTTTTTAGGCAAAATTTAAAATGTTAGGTTTCTTTTGGAATTGTAGAGGATAGGTAAGAATGGCTTGTCTGCTCATTTCAAAGATCTTACCTCAGAATATCATCCTTCTTTTATTTGTTTTCAAGAAACTATTAAGAAAGACTCCCACTGGAGGGAATCCGGAACCACTCAAAATTATCCAAAGGGTCAAGTTTCCTAGAAGCTAGTAGAATAGGCTTTCCTAGAAGCTAGAAGAATAGTCTTTCTTAATAGTTTCTTGAAAACAAATGAAAGAAGGATGATATTCTGGGGTAACATTTTGAAATGAGCAGACAAGCCTTTCTTGCCTACTCCTTTACAATTCCAAAAAAAAACAGAACATTTTAAATTTTGCCTTCCTTTTATTTCTCACCTCTCTCACAAGGCCTCTGTGAGATAATGAGAGCATCAGGTTGGAACTCTGCCTTCACAAATCATGTCTTTTTAATTTTCTTTCCCAGGTTCAATTTGCATTTTTTACTACTAGAGCTCTTAGACTGAACTAACACAAAGTCCTCTGGATCAAAGACTTCATATTCTAACCAAGACACAAGACCTGGAGAGGAAGCTTCCTCCTCCACAACAACATTTAAATCTCTAAAGTCATTGACTACTTTCTTAGCATGTAAAGAGCATCTAGCCTCTTCTGGATTTTCTAACCATGTTTAAAATTTCAAAATCATTATCAGTCACCATAGCTCCCATCTCATTGGCTTTATGCAATATTTCGTAATCAGATAAAACAGCACAAGAATTGTGAACCTTAAGGCAATTAGAAAGTAAAGGAGGAGGGGACACACCTTCCAGGTTCCTCTTCTTCTGTCTCTTTTAGCAACTTCCAGCATGTTCAGAACACTTTTTGGTGCACACTTGGATTGGCATTTAGGAGCTTGTTCACCAGTGGTCTTCTTAGATATCTGTTTATCCAAGTCTCCGGCTGAGGTATCTTTACTTTGGTCCTCCTCAATTATCACAGTAGAGTGTTTCAGCCCCACAGCTTTATCCAGCACTGCCTGAATGACATTCACCAGAGTCTCATTTGGGATCTCCTGTTCCAAGGACTCAAACGTCACAACAAGAAAACTGGTTTTTAGTGACCAATGCGCGTGGTAACTAAAAGTCTAAATTTGGTCACTATTAATCTATAGTCACCAACTTACCTTGTTGGCATTGTGGTAACTGTAGCCTTGCCGCTGCAGGGATTTAGTGATCAACATTTGCAAACTTGGTGACTATAACTTACACCATTAGCTACCAACAGTTTCTTGGTGACAATATGTGAAGTTGTAGTAACCAATCATCTGCTGGTCACAGTAGATGTATTGTAACTAACTTTACCATGGTTGCAATTAACTTATAGTCTCCAGTTATTTTTTTTTTGTTACTGAAGATCTCTAGTAACCAACATAAAAGAAACCTTGGTGACTAAAAGGGATACCAACAATAAACATGATATTGCACTTAATGCCATATCCCTTCAATTATATAATTTGGTAAACATTAATGAAGAAATCAAGTATTTCATCCAAACATCAAAGTTTGCTCATCAATTATACAGCTAGTTGAAATAGGTACAGTACAATAATCATGCTGATTTCACGGAATTAAACAAAATGAACATGGTGCTGTTGCTGCATAACCTATAAACAATGCAGAACAGAATCCACTCAATCCGGTGTGTTTTGCCATGAATATAATTATCGTTCGAGAAAAAGCATGACCATAATTATAGTAACAATATTTTTGTGTTCAACATTACAAGAAGTTGTCAACAGAACTTTGGTACATGATATTTGGCATTTTGTTCTGCATGGCACTCACTCGTACAAACATGTAACACCTACAAAAAAAAACAGATAATATGCATGCATGATTAGTCAAAAGTCTCAGTTCAATACAAATATGATGTGAATTACTATTAGGTAAATTTATGTGAAATCAAAATTGCGTGTTCATGTACAAACATGAGACTGATTAAAATGGGACAGTCTGATCTGATAAAGAACAAAATTGACTTCATAGATTCTACAAAAAGCAAGGGAAAAAATTACAAGACAATAAGTAGCACAATTTTATTGGAACTAGACATAAATAGAACATTCAGCATCTCTGCATGAGAAAAATAACATGCCAGTTTTATAAAAAAAAAATTACAATATCAAAGGTCTCACTTTGCTGCTAAGCATTAGGTTGTCAGAGAGACACAAGACAAAGCAATCAACAATGGCCTGCTCACCTAGATCACCGCCCACTGCATTTCAAATGAGTAGCATGTCAAGCATGTACTTGTAACTATTGGACAAGGAGCGCCCTTGTGCGCCGTTTAAACAAAAATGACACATAAGAAATAAATTAAGAGTGCCATTCATTTGTATGCGACCAAAACTCCAGTATGCACGGTACAGGATACAGTAAACAAGCACCGTCCTAATGAAATAAGTTTTACAAGAGATGTACAAACATAGACTTAATATTGCCATCCCAATACCAGCATCATGGTGATCTCATAATAATGTTTAGACTTACCTAAAAAATTCAGACTGGGAATAGTAATTGATTGCTCGAAAAGCTTCCATCAAGCAGATACATGAATTGAGTGGTATGGGAGTCAAGGCAAGCTGCTATTATTGCTAATTCGCTATGCAGATATAAGATCAGTGAATATACACGGTACTGCACTTCTGCTAACCAATCAGTGCCACACATAAGATTGTGGTCTAGTATCACGGCAAAACTCTGAAATTTTTTGTATTATTAACAAACCAGTCCCAACCTTTAGCAGCAAGACCATTGTACTCTCCCAAAATTACTTATAGATCCCTCACAACTTTTCCATAATTACCCCAATGTCCTTCTAATCACTCAGGTTTTCTCTGATTTTGAATTTATTAGTTTTATTTGTTTGCTTTTATTTCCTCATTGATTTGAATTTATTATGGTGTTTTATCGCGTAATACATTTAAGCATATAACCATGGTGCAAATAGGGTACATTTCGTTATATCTTTGCTATGCATTAGCGCACATGCACCTGCTAGCTCTCCGTAATTTAATTTAAAGTTGGAATCATATAGTTAGTAGCTAATTAAATACTAGTGGCTAGATAATATAAAGGTAGGTAAACAGTAAATAGCACACACATACTTTATATACAACAGTATTTGTGCCGCACATATATGTATTTAGTAAGATAATTATAAAGATATAGATCGAATAGTTAATTGCTAATTGCTAATATCACGTGCAACTAGATAGTCAAATAATTATTAAAAGGCACTCTGATGCGTCTCGTCCTAAATTAGCATACGCTAGTACGTGCCACTTGTCAACTTTAATTTAGTAATTTAGGTATGTAGATTAAATTGAGTAGATAATTATTGGTCACTTGTTAATCACTAGCGTCACCAACATATTAGGAAGTAAATATTAAATAGTTCGCATCCGCATGTCACCTCGCGTTAGCATGCATTGATAGGAGTTTTATCAATTAGTCAGAATAGTCTAGTTATGAAAGTAAAGTGAGTATCCTAACCACAATAGATTTCATGCACACTAGACTATAATAGTGCGGGTGCCGCCAGTCGGTCCTCCTAGTTTAATTATAGGGATAAAATATGGTATTTATCGCATATTAGATTTAAACGTAAAATCATATCATAATAAAGATATTATAACACGGGCATCCACACATTATGAGATACAGTATTTAACCTTTAGTCATGATAGATTAAAACCATACTTATTATAAGAAGATAGTGGATAGTGCATATAAGTCTTTTACCTTGCATTCATATGCACTAGGACAAATGCTACGCGTTATCTTTAGTAATTTATTTATAAGGTAAAACTAAATAATTAGCTGCTAAATACCAATCATTACACACATGTAGAGAATTGAGTAATTAATCAATAGCACACTACACACTTTACCATGCATCATTACCTGTGCCACACATTGAATTTATTAGTTTAATCATGTACTCAAGAATTGGCTAACTAGTCATTAATCATTAGGGAGCAACTGCATATTAGAATAGTAAGTAGATAATCCCTGGTCACTGCACATTCATTCATTTAGTTGTAAACTAAATAGGGGTATTTTTAGAATGCATCTAATAATTAAATATATGGTACAAAATAAGATTTGAACCTAAAATGGCACCTCGAATTCCTAGGAATAATCTAGGCGAAACTATAATATAAGTTATACTCATAGGAAGGTTGTCGTACAATCGCTAGCGCATACACTCACATGACTCACTAACATAAACACATAAGCATTGTTTCAAATGAACTAAATAGCTAATCGCTAATCCATAGCAAATACCGCTAGGTCGTGATTATGCATAAAATGACACCTAGAATCTATACACTATATTAAGCAAACATTAATCTAAGTGCATATTCGCATAAAGGACTTAGTATAATTAAATAATATCTAGCCATGCTTAACTACCTATGTAACCTCATAAGCACAAGGATAAAGCATCTAAATAAATAATTTTTCTAATAATTAGCCTATAGTAAATAACACTAAGGTGCACCTAAGATAATGAACCTTACATGAAGACAGCCATCGCCTTATGCGTAATGTACCTTTGATTTCCTCGTGGAGTTTATTCAGCTCTTATTCGAGGTTTATTTGGATCTTATTGATTCTTCTCGAGCTTTACTTCTTTTTACGGTAGTTTTATTAGGCATATTCTATCATGTAGACAACGCTGAATTAGAGAAAGAGTCAGACCCCAAAAGAAGACAGAAGAATGGACATACGAGGAAAAGCCCGAAGACTTCGGCATCAAGCCAACAATTGAAGACTCAGAAATTCGAAGATTATCAGAAAGACAAGTTTTGAAGATTAAAGATTTGTAGGCAAGCTCTAATCCCTTGATCATATTAATCCTATGTTTTGCTTGCGCATCCATATGACCTAAATGCTTGCATGTTTATTTTAATCTATGTTAGAATATTATGTAGTTAATACCCTACTTGATATTACATATTTGTATTTATGTCAGTTACATGCTATCATTAAATATGAATACTACCTTGTATCAAGAGAAGCATAGCCTGTGAGTATAGTGTACAACCTCTACAGAGTGTATTAATCGATCCAGAATGGCTGTTGTCACGGTATTAACACACTACAGTTTGGGCTCACTTTGATTAGTCTCTATATTATCTTTGTTGGAGTGAGTGGGTGTAGGTGCCTGTGTTTTTGAAAAGTGTAGGCTGTGTGCCTGGACTGTTATGGCATTGTGCCGGAAGGCCCGACTAAAACTTGGGTACTGACGGGATTGATGAATATCTCCCCCAGAACCAACCTACTAAAATATGGACAACAATTGTTTCGCCTCTCATTGCAAAGCTTCTGTAGTGAACCCTACATAAAACTGACTTTTTGCAAAAAAAACCTCATAGCCCAATCTTTGCTACAACCAAATATGCATCTATATATACCATTTTTTAGTGTTAAGGCTTGCTGAGTAACTTATGTACTCACCGGTTTGCTGTTGTGGTTTTAGCCAGAGAAGATTCGTAGAAGACGACGACGTGCTAGGTTTTGTTCTACTTCCTAAGTTTGCTTGTGGCTTTGGGTCATATTTTCCGCTGTTTGCTTTACCTCCAGCTGGTCAAATACGCTGTCACAAAGTTTCAACTGATGAAGATGGACTGTGATCTCGAATACTGATGAAGATGGACTGTGTATGTTTCAATTGTTATATATATGTGCCTACGAATTTGTGTGTGATATCTACATGCTGAATTAAATTATACTATTAATGTGTAATATCCTGTTTCAAATAAAATAAATGTATTCTATTGTGTTATTGGATGTGTGATACAGTTACCAAGAATTTATATAATGCATCTTGCAAACGATCATTATACCACATCCCATCTATGCTGTCTTCTTTTCTATCGCTATAACCTTTTATACTGTCCTACGGTCGGTCGCTATATATAAATTTAAAGCGACGGAAACTATATGATATATATAGCGACCGGCAGTCAAATGTAGATTCTGAACTTAAAACCACACACAACCTGATGATATTGATTTATAACAACCAACTATTTGATGCCAGGCATAGAAAACTATTCAATTAAGATAATACTCAATTCAACCAGATTCCAAAACCACAATTCAACAATTGAGCCAGAACAGTCATCAAACATAGTCATTGAACGCTTAAACTGAACAAAAACCACAATATATATTGAAATGGACAATAACTGCGATATGCAACTATAAACACATAATTCATAGCAATTACAATATACAATATTAGAGCAACAGCATTTCAAAAGGGCATTAATCTTGCTCTCTGCATATGTGTAGAGCTAATTTGCAAAGAATGACTAATGCATTCTACAGTTCCACCCAGTATGAAACGAATAAAGAAAAGAATAAAGTAGAGGAATATGTAACAGGGAAACAAATCGAATAAAAGCTGCTATTGTTTAGGACCATGCATACTCATATATAGTTTGGGGACACACGAAAATGGTTGCTTTATTAATGGATCCACCGCAAAAGAAAATTGCATACTCTCTCATGAGGGATCTCTCTCTATCAATTAGTACAATATCCATACTTTGCTACTGCAAGACAAAGTGATGTAATCTCCTATGCTAGGGGCAAGACAACCTAACGCAATAAGACAATCCATGATGCAATACCAACTCCGCTACGGGCCACCTAGGACAACTTGATGAAACAGTTCAAACCACTACCCGAAAAAGGATTTTTCATGTGTTACCAATTGTCGTGAGGGGAACAAAGAACCTACACGGAAATATAGAGTGGTATAATACCGTCACAAAAAATTAATTTTTGTAGCGGATGTGTATTCACCAAAAATATATATATTGTGACCATAATCTAATACCCTCACGAAAATTATATTACAGTAATGAGAGGCACCCTCCACGAAAGTTGTTTTCCATCTACCGCCCAGCTCCTGCGCCGAGGTGTCACATCCCAAAATTAGAATCAAATTTAAAATGGAGTTTACAAAACTCTTCTTCTCGCTTGAACCTAGTTTAGGCCCCTTTACCCCTTTTTCTTTAAAAGAGGAAACTAAAATAGAGACAATTAAGGAAATGGAAATTTCGTAAAACTTATAAACTTGGAACTTGTTAGCCGTTTGATTCTTTTTTTTTCGTTGAATTGCCGGTTTAATTTTCGTTGCCGCTTTTGGAATTTGAAAACCCCTTTAGCCAAAAAAAAACTCTTAAGTGGGCCGAAACCCCCTCGGTCGGCCCACTTCCTTTCCTTTCCTTTCCAGCCCAGCTCGACCGCACCTTCTTCTTCCTCGGCACCCACATGGCAGAGCGTGAGCGACACTTGGACGCTATGGCCATGGGCATGCCAGGAGCAGCCGATGACGGCACCGTACGTCGCCGTCAAGCCCTGCCCGACGCACCCTGCCTTGAACTCATCGACGCCGTTAGCCGGCTAGAACGCCGGCAGTGTCCCATCGGCGGTGAAAGCACGGCGGCTTGAATGCGCTCACCGACCGGGCGCTGGATGTTGTGGCGCCTGCCCACCGCGTCGAGGGTCACCCTAGCCGCGTCTGCGCCCGCCACGACACTAGCCAGCTGCCACCGAGACCCCCCAATTGGACACCGCTGCGAACTCCCCGACTTAATCCCTCACGTCGCGCTGGACAGAGCTTCCACTGCCACGCCGCGATTTAAGGCCGCCATTGCCGCGCCCGCACGACCCCAAGCTTCGCCACACGCCTACCCAGGTGAGCACTGCCTCCCCTCACCCGAACTCCATCCCAGTTCCTCCAATTTCACCTTTTCCTCACCGCCGGCCACCGCGCGCTGTCATTCGCGTTCTCGCGATTCCGAAGATCACCGGTCCATTCCTCTTGCACACAGCAGCCCCTCACCGAGCTCCACCTCGCTGTGTTGGCCGCGCCACTTGGAGACCTCCCAATCGACCCCTCCACGGGAGCCCCTGCCAGGTGGCGCGCCCTTCGCACCACCGGCCGCCATGGCACCGTGCCCGGCTGGGCAGCGTGCGTCACGGCACTCCCGGGGTCCCAAGACCCCCTTCTAGGGCCCTCACCTCCCTCGCCGGCGGTCGTGCCCCAGCAACCCCGCACACCAGAGCGCGCGCCCAAGCACACCGTGCGCGCCCAGAGCACGTCGGGCTCCACGTCGGTCACGTCGCCGTTCCGATTTCCCAGGCAACGTCCTCACATCCACATCACCACCACCACGTTACCCACACTATCGAGGACCCAATACACAAGTTCTAGATGTAAAGCTCGCCTTGGCGCACTGAGAACGCGGCGGATGCACCGGTGCGCGTCCAGTGCGTGTCCAGCGTGTTCGGGGCACGTCCAGAGCGCACCAGCGCGTGTCCAGGGTGCTCAGAGAGCGTTCTGGCCGCTCCATTCACATCTCACCACATTCCCGGCCCAGGTCTCCGACCAATGGGCCACGAAACACAATTCAACCAACCCCACGGGCCCCATGACCTAGAACACATCCTTAGTCCTGTGTCCGTCCTTACGGACGCGGGCCGAACCCCCACTAGTTCACAGAATCGTGCACGCCACAGCTTCCACAGGCCCAGCCGTGGTCACGTGTCCACGTATTCACGGTCACGGACACGGTCACGTGTCAACGTGTCCAAGTGTCCACGAAAACCCCGAACTTTCACGTGTCCACGACAACCCCGAACTTTCACGTGTCCATGAAAACCCCGAACTTCCACGTGTCCACAAAAACCCCGAACTTTTTCGTGAACCCCGAACTTTCCCGTGTCCACAAAAACCCCAAACTTCCCGTGTCCACGAAAACCCCGAACTTGCACGTGCCCACGAAAACCCCGAACTTTCTCGTGAACCCCAAACTTTCCCGTGTCCACGAAAACCCCGAACTTCCACGTGTCCACGAAAACCCCAAACTTTCCCGTGAACCCCGAACTTTCCCGTGTCCACGAAAACCCCGAACTTCCACGTGTCCACGAAAACCCCGAATTTTCCTGTGAACCCCGAACTTTCCACGTGTCCACGAAAACCCCGAACTTTCCCGTGAACCTCGAACTTTCCCGTGTCCACTAAAACCCCGAACTTTCCCGTGTCCACGGAAACCCCGAACTTTCACATGTCCATGAAAACCCCGAAGTTTCACCACAACCCACAGGTCCACGGGAAAATCCCCTATTTCAGGCACCTGAGTGCCCAGAGGGCATGGACACTGGCCGAACCCCGTATCCAAACAGATTTTTCTGCAGTCCGTCATGACACGTTGCCGCTAACTTTGCCGCCACATCCTAACTCCGATCATCACAACCAATATACCATTGGAACCCACATCATGGGCCTACCATCCTAGCCTATTCAAACTCCATAACATGTTGGTGATTGTCTTTTCTTAGTTTCTTAGTTGTTCTTTGGTAGTCTTATTGTAACTATTATTTGTAGCCGAAGAAGAGCCCGAGTACGAAGAGGAACCCGAAGAACCCGAGTACGAAGAAGAACCTAAAGACGCCGCTGAAAGCAAGTCCTAACACCCCCTTGAACCACTTTGAACCTATTTTACTGCTGCACCTATAGAGACTACATGCTTACCTATGTTTAAAATGTGTTAAACATTGTGTAGTATAGTACCTATTCGATTCTAGGTATTTATATTTATGTGAGTAACTTGCTGTGAATAATATAAATACTACCTTGTTAGCCAATCGAAGACACATCTTTGTTAACCATAGAACTTCCGTTCTTTGAATACTTTCAACGAACGAAAAGTGCCTTGATTAGAGAAATGCTTAGGACTTCAAATTGCGGTACCTCATACCGCCACATCTCATATCACTCTTTTGCAAATGCGTTAAGATGTGTTTGGTGGTGTGAGTAAAAGAAAATGGGTTGGGTGTAGTGGAACTAGTGTTAGGTGAAGAGGGTTAATTCTGGTTGTGGGGTGGGGCTCACTTGAGGTGATGGTGATAGGTAAGTAGGCTTCGCTGTGGTCTACCTGTCGTGGACGAGACCGCCACCCCTGCCATATAAGAACCGATTCGTTAGCGCTCGACTTAGTAATTCTCGTGCAACCACAGAACCTGTACATCTTGGGTAGGACTTATTCCCGCTGGGTAAGCTTTTCCACATCGAGCCACTAAGAGGTCGAATTGACACAAGAGGCCAGGAGCAGGGCGTGAGATAACTCACTGCCCGGCTTTTAACCATGTAATTGCCCGCGTCATGGGATCGTAAGCCCACGGATATAGCCTCTGATTTGGTAATACAAGGCGTAGTAGGGGACCAGAAAAAAATGTGACTATGGTAAATCTTCACGATCCGACTCCGAGAATGTACCGTCGCGTCATCAGGAGTGAAAACCTGACGGATAGCCCCTGGATGCGTCTTAGGTGGAATCTGTGAAAACCTATGTAGCTGTGGGGTAAGCGTTATGCAACTCTGTTGATCAGGAGTAGCGTAACCTGTGGGTACAGTGTACAACATTTGCAGAGTGTAAAATCCTTTCAGATAGCCCGTTGTCACGGTTTTGACATGCTAATATTCGAGTACCCTACGATTAGATTTTCTATACAACCTTGTTGTGTGAGTGAGTATAGGTACCTGTGTTTTAAAAATGTGTTGACCGTATGCCTAGGGCCAGTATGGAAGTATACTAGTGCCCAATTTAAAACTTGAGGAACTGTGGAAAGTAGTGAAAACCTTCCCCAAGTCCACCCTATTAAAATATAACTATGTCATTTTCCTCTCCTAGTTAAAAACTCTCTTTCTGTTAGGAAGCCTAGCGTAAAAACTTGCTTTCCGAAAAAATATGAACCATAAACCTTTCCTTGCTTCGCTATTACGAATTCTCTCCTATCGACCGTTAAGACTTGCTGAGTACCTTTGTACACCCATCCTTTTGCTATTGTTTTTCTCAGAAGTTAAAAATAACGAGGATGATGCCGACTATAAAGAGTAGAAGTCTCGTCCTTCGCTCAAGTTTGCCTGTGGCGTGTTGTTTGTCTCTTAGGAATATTGGGTTTGAATAAAGTCGCTACGTCGATTTATGTTTGTAATATAGACGTGTTTGTTGGACCATACTAGAATATGCAGTACGTTGTACTAGTACGTGTAATAAATATTACTTTATTTTTAATATACGTACCAACTACGGTCCAAAAAATAATACTAATAACACATAGACGCTCCTTTCTAAAAAAACGTCTTACACGAGGCCTTTTCCCGTTCTACTCCTGGATCATCTCCCGTTAAGCTCAAACGGCAGAGGATACACTGTAGCACGCATTGGAATGTGTTCGGACCATTGGATAAAAAATCGTTGTAGCAGGCATTGGGATGTGTTTCGGACCATTGGATCAAAAATCGATGACTCAGATCTGGTGGAACAGTAACAAAACCGGTAAACAGTTTGGATATTACTGTAGGTACAGTGCCAATACAAACCACCACGCTCTCATTTTTCACTGTTCACCGCTGTAGTGCATTTTACTCCCAACCGGAGAGAATTCGGACCCCCTCCTCGGAGGGCACTTCAATGCCCTTCCCTCACTGTTGCTTAAAATAAGAAAAAAAAAAGGGAAAACCAGCCAGCTCCGTCTCCCCACCTCACGCATCAAGCTCTCCTCTCCTGTCCTCTCCTCTCCTTCGCCCTGCTCTCTCTCTTCCGTGGAATCTCCATTGAGCCTGCTAGCTCTCTCCCATTTCCAGTACACATCCGCGCCCCAGGTTGTTCTCCCCAATCTCCAGGTCACCCCCAAAGGTTTGGCGCAACAATACCTTTCCCCAAATCCACCCCTAGTTCTCACAGCCCCAAAGTCGCCCTTTCAATCTGTCGGCTCAAGCATCTTGTCTTCCCTGCTGTCCCTCATTATCTTGGGAGGTTGTGGTGACGTGTTTTGCTGTGGTGAAGAAGTTAAGAAGCTGTTTTTTTTTCCCGCAAACTGGGCAAGGTATTTGTCTTGCCCCCTCTCATCTCTCCTGTTGAATAGGTCTGGTGGATATTTCATAGGATTTGTAATTTTGATATAGCCTGTAATAGCTCTTGTGATTCTGGCCGGCTAATTGTTTGCTAACGAAGTTATTTTTTTTAAACGGGTGAACTAATAGGAGAATTAATTTTTAGTCCATAAGTGAATTAATTGTTTTTCAATTAGTCGATCAGAGGTGACTAATATAGGCTAACAATTCGTAGGTACTGTAAAATATGTAAATACCTTTGACTTTTTTTTTCAAAATCAAGTTGGAAACGTACTTTTTATTCAGATTCCAAATCGAGAACAATTAATCATGAGTGAAACAGACACACCTTTAAGTGCGCTTATTGTCACCAATGAAAATTTTTCCAAAATTTTGCACGCCAATAAATTTGATTAGCATTTGGTTCTGTTCGAAAACTTGACCTGCCAACTTCAATTTAGCGTTGCCAATGTTTTACCAAGCAGAGGCCGGCGCAAACGAAGGCGAGCAAGATCCTCGCCCGCGCCTTGTGCGCCCGGCCCAGCCTTGCCAACGCCACATGGCAGAAGCACGAACTTCAACAAGCTTTGGTTAACTAATTCAAGTGATAATTACTCACAAATTAAGTATCCAAATTACAATCAGATTGCACCATTGTATTCGTTGCAATTAAATCTACAAAACAAGATCTTACATGAATATATTTTAAAAAAAAATTACAAAACAAAATCTTACAAGATCCTACCTTGCCAATGGCATAATGATGGCAACACTAATGAAATAAGCACAGCTGGTAAATAAATCACAGTAAGCTGTCCAGTATATCAGCATACTCTTTTATTATGCTCCGCTTACAGTTTTTAGTTCTGAAATTTTAAGCTAGAACGGTTATCTTTGGATATAAATCCTTATTCAGTATCAGAATTCTTTCTTCTCTTATTCGTCATCAAAATATTACTCTTCCCTTATGTACCATCACACTTAATTTTCTTTCTCCTTTTTACCATCACTAACAGATTGCTTTTCCAACGATATTGAAAAATACCAAATTACCCCTCAAAATTAGTGATGTAACATCTGGCCATTTCTCTAGTGAAGGGTCTTTCATTCGCCCCAGCCTATCAAATGTGTGGATTGGCCCTTGACTTAAGGCGTAGATCCTGGATCCGTTTCTCATCTCTTGATCGCGTTGACGATGCGTGAACAAGCAACGAAGCATGTTTTTGCTAAAAAAAATGCAGCACTGAAACTTGCATCAAACGATAAAAGCATATGGAAGATTTCTTTAGATACTGAAGCACACAAAGATACTACAACTCATCTCTTGTTTTTTAACATAACTATATAGTATATGGTTGTACATTACCATATAGTAGTAGCAAGCTTGGATGTTGGTGATCAGACCACCATACTTTTGGAATTACTTTGTCCTTCTCCTGCTACGACAAATAACCTTGCTTGTGATGAGTTGTGACAGCCCAGGCTTCTAACCTTTTTCGTTCTTTCAGTTAGAGAACCGGAGCAAGGCAACGGCAAGCTTGGCGAGCTTGAACGCGCTGTCATCCTCCACAGTCACGGGGGACGCCACCTTGTTCCTGCCGAACCCTGCCTCGCACTCCTTCGCCGCGGCCGCCGACTTCTCCAGGCTCGCCGTCGCGTCACCGAACCTGCCGCCCTTCACCGCGGCGGCGCAGCCAGGCTGCCTCTGCAGGATTCCACCGTACAGCGCCTGGCACGACCGGAGGCACTGCTTCATGGGGGCCGCACC
>BCLH01000728.1:87339-105300 GCA_001602315.1 Zoysia pacifica
CGGAAACAGCGACGATGGACCACGGTGGCGGGTGTCGAGCGGCGGCAAGTACTGGACTAGGTGCCCAGGCTTTTTTTTTTTTAATGGGACCCACTAAATTTCTAATTTCCCTAGAAACCGGAATTCTTAGGGAAGTGTTCCGTATGATTGTCATTGTTGTTTGTTCGTAGGGCAAAGTCATCTTTCCTGTTGATATTTTCCCTATGAAGCTTTTTCTAGGGTAGTTCGTAAGGGTTTTTCGATATTTCTCTGGGGTTTTCGTCCCTGAAGAAAATTGTTAATTCCAATAGTGAAATATAAAGTTTCTCAGTATGAAGGCAATAATTTATCCATACCTGTTATATATATAAGTTTCAAATTTGAAATGCTTAACTTCTGTCTTTCTGAAACTACCACTTTAGCAAAATGGTTTCAATGTTCTTACTTTATTAGCACTATAGTTGCTTCCTCATTCAACACTTAAATGGCCAGTGTCAAGGAAAATCATTATTATAGTAGTATATTAAAAGGTAAATTTTAAAATAGACTCAAATAAATATGGACCGTTTATTTACACTAATCTCGAGGTTTAAATTGTTCTTTTTATCTCTAGGAGTTAAAAAAATTGTTAATAATTATTAATTATTGAATAATTCAATTTAAAAAGTAATTAGATAAGTGATAGTAATTAGGAGTATGTTTTCGTATATAAATCAATGATTGAGATTGAATTTGTATCTTACCACTTAGGAGGTGAAACGACATCACTTCATCTATTTTAGAAAGATTCTATTAAAATTGCCAGTGCCAAGGGAGTATATTCTAATCCACCATCCTTTTGACATTTTCATCTAACAAAAAAAAAAGTACCTTTGAAACCTCAAGTTTAGTCTCTACATATCAAAATCAAATTGCTTGTTTTAGGTAAGAAGTCCAACAATAAATTCGATGACGTGTGGGCTCTTATACAGGGGGCTCACTTATTAGATTCACGTTGTCGACTGCTCTGACTACCAATGATCCTAGTGCTGCAGCATGGTGTTGCAGTATAGTAGTGTTACTCTCTTCGTACTCAAATATAAGAATTGTTTTTTTGAGTTTGGTGAAAATCAAATTCTATTAACTTGGATGAATAATATCTAGAAATTTAAATAATTTCTAATATAAAGAGTTACATATTATAAAAATCTGTTTCATAAAGAATCTAGTAATATGATCTATTTTTGATAAAAACATCATTAATTTTTTTATTATTAATAGTTAAAGTTAAAAGATTTTCACTCTAACTAAACCAAGAAATACTTATATTTAGAGATGGAGGTAGTACAAAGGTCAATTTCAGTCTCATAAATGAACTCCCAGTTTATCTGTTACAACTGCAATTTCTAGATATCCTATAACTGTAATGATAAAGAAAAGGAAGTCAGATAATGATAGAACTTGGGTTCCTACCGGAGTTGTTGAGGAGGTTGTACGGGCAGAAGAGAACGTGGTCTGGGCAGGCGGCAAGGGCAAGTTGGCGCCATGGTGACCACGGCGCTCTAGGGTCAGTGGCGGCTAGGGCATCTGGTGAAGCCGGCAACTGATTGTTGCTTCTGCTTAATTCCTTCGATCAATGTTTATAGCTTATTTATAACCTCAAACTGCAAATTATAGATCCTATATTAAAGGATCACCTCAAACTGCCAACTATAGATCCTATATTAAAGAAATAAATTATCTTAATTGAGAAAATAAGGAAAGTATAATATGGACTGATCTTAACCCCTAGATGGTGCCACCGAGGTGCCAGTTGGCTGATGCCTACAATAGTGGATGTCGGTCATAATATCTCTCTCCGTCTAGAGAAACAGCTCGTCCTCGAGCTGAAATGCTGGGTAGAGTTCTTGGAACTCCGTGAGCGGCTCCCAGGAGGCATCTTCCGCAGGCATGCCGAGCCATTGGACCAGTACGTACCAGACATCTCGGCGCCGCTGTGCATGCAGGATAGCCGCAGGAGTAGGCAGGATATAGCCATCATGCATGGAAGGTACTGGACTCGGAGCAGCAGGAGTGTCGCCCTGATGGGGCTTCAACAAGCCCACATGGAAGACGTCACGCAGGTGGGCACCCTCCAAAAGCTGGAGCCTATAGGCCACCTTGCCGACGCGTTCCATGATCTGGAATGGGCAGGCGTAGCGAGGGTCAAGCTTGCCCTTGGCGCGCGGATCTAACGAGCGTGTTGACCGGTGGAAGAGGCCTAGCCAAACCTAGTCGCCCACCGCAAACTCCAAGTCGTGATGGTTAGCATCGTAACAACGTTTGGAGATCTACTGAGCCTGGAGGAGGCGCTCTCGCCTCTCGGCCAGGAACTCGTCGTGCTCAAGAAGGACGGCGGCGGCGTCGGTGTGGGCAGTCCCCTTTGTGTAGGTTAACAGGGGTGGTGGGTCCCGTCCATACACCACTTTGAATGGCGTCGTGCGCAAGGCGGTGTGGAAGGACGTGTTGTAGCAATATTCCGCCCAGGGCAACCAGTCCACTCATGCGCGTGGACGGTCCCCGATGATGCAGCATAGGTACATGGTCAAAACCTTGTTGATGACCTCAGACTGGCCGTCAATCCGTATATGGAAGGCGATGCTCAGGCGTAGCGTGACGCCGGCCATTTTACAGAGGTCGCGCCACACATGGCCCGTGAAGACTGGATCCATGTCGCCGACGATGGAGGAGGGAAAACTATGTATGTGAACAATCTCCTCGAAGAAGGCTCGGACAACGGATGTGCCCGTGTATGGGTGGCTAACGGCGACGAAGTGGGCATACATGAGAAGCGGTCAACCACCGTGAGGATGACGGACTTACGAAGTCCCTTGCTATGTCAGCCCATACATGGGAAGGCACGTCGAGAGGTTGGAGTAAACCGGCCATTTGTAATGCCTCCGTCTTGTTTCACTAGACGTGCTACAGGAGCGAACGAAACTCTGCACCAAGGTACGGCCACCGAGGATAAAGAAGTAGCTGCGGAGCCGCTACAGCATCTTTTGCACGCCCTCATGACCGGCTGTGTGCGCCAATGTAATAGCCTGGTGTGGGACATAAATGCGTGACCCATGGAGGAGGAGGCCCTCCGCGGTACGCCACGGTGCACTCAGCTCGCAGTCCTGCAGCTGCTGCAAGCGGTGACTCGAATTGGCCGCTGTACTGGTGGCAGTATGAATGTCATCGAGGAGCCTAAAGGAGGGTCCCGAGATGGTTGTTGCGCGGCCCCAGTGTGTCGCGTGATGTCGATGTCGTGGCGGGACAGGGCGTCGGCCACTGTGTTCAAGCAGCCCAACCGATACTCAAGGATGAAGTTGAAGCTGAACAGCTTGTTGATCCACTGGTGTTGTGATACGGTGGAGAGGCGCTGATCCAGTAAGAACTACAGGGTGAAGTGGTCGGTGCGCACGAGAAATCGCCGACCCCAAAGGTAGGGACACCAATGGTGCAAACAACCTGCACGAGCCCAATTATTGAGGACATCCTTTCATTGAATACAAACAATGCTCCTCCACTACTATAAATGGTCTAATCACAAGACATGCTAAGTGGTTGAATTTATTGAATTCTTTCTTTACATCATCAAACATAAAAAAGGAAGAATAATGTGATTGCTGATGCTTTGTCTATACCTGTCTCGACTTGATTAACAAAAATTTAGACTAGAAATAATTAAACAACAATATGTGTTAGATGTTAATTTTAAAGATATGTTGCTACATTATCATGAAGGTAAAACTTGAAACAAATTTATGTTTAATGATGGCTTTCTTTTTAAAGCCAACAGTCTTTGTGTTTTAATTGGATCTGTTCGTCTTTTGTTGTTATAAGAGACGCATGGAAGAGGATTGGTGGGACACTTTTTGGAGCAAAGAAGACAGAAGATATTTTGGCCACACATTTCTTTTGGTCAACGATGAGACGCGATGTTGAATGCTTCGTCGCTCGCTGTACTACATGTCAAAAAGCTAAATCACGACTAAACCCACATAGTTTGTACATGGCTCTTCCTGTCCTTTCTATTCTTTGGGCAGATATCTTTTTAGATTTCAATTTGGATTGCCTAGGACTAAAAAAGAGAGAGATAGTATTTTTAAACTGGGTCGCTTTTCTAAGATTTCACATTTTATACCATGTCATAAAATCGAAGATGCTACGCATATTGCTGATCTATTATTTTTTAGAGAAATTATTTGTTTGCACGGTATGTCTTCTACTATTATTTCAGATCGTGATGTGAAATTTTTGAGTCATTTTTGATGTACTTTACAGAATAAATAAACAAAATTGACCGATAAAGAAACTAAGGTAGTAAAGCGTACATCGTCTAAAATCCTACATGCTATTTTAAAGAAAAATTTGAAAATATGAGAATTTTTTTGCCTCATGTGAAGTTCGCATACAGTCGGATGAAACACTTCAACACTAAGGTAAGTCCATTTGAGGTAGTATATGACTTTAACTCTCGTGCTCTGATTGATCTTTTGCCTTTACCTTCTAACGAAAGAGTTCATAATAATGCTAAAGCGCGTGCTGATTTTATTCTCAAGATGCACAAAACGACTAAACAAAATATTGAAAAGATGAATGCGAAGTATAAAATTATTGGTAGTAAAGTTAAACATGAAGTTAAATTTGTACCGAGTGATTTAGCTTAGTTGCACTTGAGACAAAATAGATTTCTAGAGCTAAGAAAATCTAAATTGATGTTTAAAGCTACTGGTCCTTTTAAAGTACTTGAGAAGATTAATGATACTGCATATAAACTCTTGAGTTTGAGGTTAATTCTATATTCAACATTGCAGATTTGAAGCCATACATAAAAAAAAGATGAGTTTGAGTCGAGAACAACTATGATTCTAAGAGGGAGAGGATGATGAGAACATTGGATATACACAATGCTCTCTTACCTACTATAGATGGTCGAATCACAATAGCTCATGCATGACAATTAAATTTAAAGGTAAACTCATTCCTATACACGTCTTTCTTCTTTTGAGAATAAATTGCTAACTAATGATTTTATCATGATTAAAAATATTAGAGATAGTCAAAGAAAGTATGAAAAAGAATTTGACGATGCTAAAGACCAGCAAGGCATGTTGAGCTACGGAGGAGATTTAATCTAACTCGAAGTCGAGTTGCCCATGGGTTTCAAGAGCAATCCACATTAAAATGGACACCCAAGTCACATATAGGATCTGTTTTGAACATTCTAGATATGGATGAAAATCTAAAAAGACAACCTTTCTAACAGCACCGGTCTCATCTCTAAATTCGACCAGACTCAGCGAGAGTCGCTAAAACAAGATGACGTCTAGAAACTGCCCTAGTGCTACGACACTATCTTTTGCCCTTTGGACCGTGTATCTTTTTTATCCATTAGTATTAGGTTTGCCCCTAAGGACGGCCTAAAATCTATATAATCAGTAGTCGCCACCATTAGGATTAGATTTTTGCTTAGTTTCATCTGTTATCAAAGATTTTCATCGTTCGATGTTTTGTTGAATTACAACTTCGTGAGTTTAATTCAGATTTTGCAAATGAGTTGTGTTCTTTTTTGTTTTTGCTTGTGTTCTTCAATTCACAGGCTAAGATTAGCCTTCTTGACGAGGTCAATCGTGTGTTGCACGGTTGATAATCATAAGAGAAGTGGTGCTGCGATGGCGGAGTTCGAATCGTGTTGATTTGAGACCGAATCGATTGTGTGTCACATCTTCACTAAATCGAGAGTTACCACGACATGACGAAAGATCGACAACCACGTCCACATCACCAATCAATTCGCTTTTGTAGGCCGCTAGCTTGAGGTAAACTCCTATCGAGAGTCGAAGCCGCCGAGGTCGATGCTAAAACAACTAATGGTAAACTCCTCGGTGCCGATAGTCAGCGCCACCCCACTTGCAACCCCTTTAAAGGGAAGCGGTCTCCATTTGCCACTAAGACCCTTATGGTGGGATGTGGCGCTGTCGGCAGGCGAAGTTTGCTCATGACTCATCCGTCGATGAAGTTATGAGTGGATCGGGAGTCGAGCAGGGCCAGTAGGCAATGGTCGTGTATGACGACATGGAGGTGCATGGTGTTCTCCGTCCGAACACCTGCAATGTTGTGGAGGGAGACCACTGGTGGGGCAATCCTTTCATCCGCCGTCATGGTCGCTGCTGGCTCCTCTTGGAACGTCTGGGCAGCGGCCACAGGGGCGATGAAGTTATGAGTGGATCGAGAGTCGAGCAGGGCCAGTAGGCAATGGTCGTGTATGACGACATGGAGGTGCACGGTGTTCTCCGACCGAACACCAGCAATGTTGTGGAGGGAGACCACTGGTGGGGCAATCCTTTCATCCGCCGTCATGGTCGCTGCTGGCTCCTCTTGGAACGTCTGGCCAGCGGCCTGGCCACCGGCCTCAAGGGACCCCATGTCGTCGAAGAAGTCGGTCACCTCCAAGTAGAACAGCCGTTGGCATTGGTGGTCGTGGTCGCGGACATAGGGTTCATCATAGTTGTAACAAAACCCTTGGTGACGATGCTCCAGCTGCACGGCCAACGTGAGCCTGCGGATAGAGCAAGCCGAGGTAGGGGGAACGGCCGTGAGTTGCAGCGCGGCCAGGGCCAGTGGTGCTCCTGGGTTGTCACCCCCCCCCCCAGTTGGGCGGCTTGACGACGGCAGCCCTGGGCGCTTTGGTGGTCATGCCATGCGTGGCACTGTGAATGCCGTCATGGCCGCCGCTCGTGCGAGATGCATCGCTGTCTGCAGGTCTTAGGGCTCATGCAGTTCGACATCCACCTTGATGTGTTTCGGGAGGCCACCCACAAATAGCTCCACCTTCTGGAGGGGAGACAGATCGCGGGCATGGCACAAGACAGCGTTGAAGCGGTCGGTGTAGTGTTGGACCGTCGATAGGAAGAGAAGTTGGACGAGCTCGAATAAGCGAGTTCTTCAGATCGTGGGACCAAACTGTAGGTGGCAGAGCTCTTTGAAGCACTCCTGGCTGGGCGTGCCCTAATCTTGCTCTAGGGCATAGTACCAAGTCTGGGCCGAGCCAACCAAATGGTATGACGCAAGCCAGTCCCGCCCTTGTGCCAGAACTAGACACCTCAGGTGCGCCCATGGAGGGCGTTGGACCAGAGTACTTCGGTAAGCTTGACATGGTGAAATCGCCCCCTCTGTGGGAGCCACGGTGTAGTAGGGGATCGGCGATGGTGAAGGGGGCATACGGATCTGATGCATCGGGAGTGGAGCTGAGGGCGACGCTCCATAGCTCGGTAGCCATGGAAGGTTGACAACGGCGCTGGCTGTGTCATCTTCTAGGCCTCCATGTTGGAGAGGCAGAGGGATATGTCGGCAACAAAGCAAGCCAAGGCCTCCAACGATGTGGCCGCGAGGGCGGTCAGTGTCGAGGTGGTGGTGGGCACGGGTGTGATGGCTGGCAACGGCAAGGATGTGGTGGGTGGCGGGCCTAAGATCAATGATACCAAACTGGTTGAACTAAGGTTCCTATCAAAGTTGCTGCAGAGGTTGTACGGGTGGAAAAGAGGAGGATGTGCCCTGAGCAGGCGGTGAGGGCGAGTTGGCGCCATGGTGACCACGGCGCCCTAGAGTCGGTGGCGGCTAGAGCTTCTGTGAAACCGGCAACTGATTGTTGCTTTTGCTTAATTCCTCCAATCAATGTTTAGAGCTTATTTATAACCTCAAACTGCTAACTACGGATCCTATATTAAAGGATTACCTCAAACTGCCAACTATAAATCCTATATAAAAGAATAAATTATCCTAATTGAAGAAAATAGGGAAAAGATAATATATTCTGATCTTAGCCCCTAGATGACGCCACCTAGGCACCAGTTGGATGGCACCTGGAGTAGTGGGTGCCGGTCATAACAGATACCCTTCAAAGAAATATGTATTCAGGCAAAGGATAAGTTAGTGCAATTGCTTGATTGTAGTCTTGTAGGGACACAGGCTTCAATTACTCATCAAGCCAACCACAGGACCCTGGCTGTGGATGCATAAACAAAGCCTTTGGCGCAAAAGAGTCGAAGGGGCCAGCACAAGAGCACTTATTCTTTGCAGCCAATGGTGTTGACCTAGATTGTTTGCGCACGAGTCGTTGGTCATGCACCTTTTCTTCCTCAGGTTTACCTTGCTCAATGGGTTGTTGGTCAAGCACCTTTTCTTCCCCAAGTTTATCTTGCCCAATGGTTTGTTGAGCAAGCAGCATTTTTTCCTCAGATTTACCTTGCCCCATGGGCTGTGGTTCAAACAGCTCTTCTTCATCAGGTTTATCAAGCTCTGTGGGTAGACCTCCAACCATTTTTGGCAGGTCAGGGAAGATGATATGATTCCTATTTGGAGTTCCCAGTTTCTTTATGATCCTATGCTTCCTGCAACAGAAAAATAGATTTTCAGAGTTCAATCACTCTGGAGGATAAATAGATACAAAAAGTGCAAAAAATAGAGAAAATGTGTGTAAGATAGGTATGAGAAACAACTCACTTGCAGTAGAACAAAATTCGATCAGGAAGGATGTTATCCCACGCCCTTGGTAATGCATTAATGGGACTTTCATCCGTTTTGAAGAGGATATCACTGCAGAAAAAGTCCAAAGTGTCAGGGAAATGTTCCTTTTTCACCAATAAAACAAGCAAGAAATCCTCCAGTTTCAAGGAAAACCTTTGCAGGCACTTCCGATGGTATACAGCTGGGCAGCGACGGCATACTGCAAACTGCGCTTGATAGTCATCCTTATTCTCTCCACCCCTACATTTAATACATTCATGCCTGGGACAAGTGAATTTCTCACCAGCAATAACTTGTTCCTCGAACAGTGTAGCCTTGAGTTCGCAATCGGGGTACAGCAGTTGAGCAACACACTTAGGGTGATAAAAGTATGCGCAATCGTCGTGCTCACACCGAAATACCTGACAAGCAATACAGGAATTGGCACAAGGTTTGTTCAGACTAAAATATACAGTTGTCAAACATTTGATGCACATGGCAATGCAATTGGCATCCAGAGATACCTGTGCAACTTTCCGAGTACTACAAAACAGAGAGGCAAAAAAGAAGATTTCTTACTTTTTCAGTAATCTTATTTGGTATTTTGACAATAAATCCATTGAAAAATGATAAAACATATCGGCTATGCTTACCTCAGGTTCTGATGACAAGTCTGAAGATCCCAGCAATCCACAAACAAAACAATGATGCTGTTTATACTTGCAGTTCTTGCATATAAATTTTTCTTTCTTGTCATTTATCATCTGAATTACAGAAAACACAAAACACATTGTAAAGTTTCAACATGCAAAAGCAAGATAAACTTAAGGAACCAAGCAACTCAATCAGTTATACCTTTGCTTGTTCTTTAGTTATCCCGAGTTTCGATCTGCAATCTGCATCTGCATCATGTTCATCCTCCAGATGGAAAGACCGCTGACAACCCCCATCACAGCTAAAAGAAACAAAGGGGGGAATAGGCATTGGTATAAGCGTGGACCTAGGATTTCGTTTTTCTCATTGCAGCAAATTTTTTTACTATTTCATCCAATTAAAACAGGAGAATTTATTATTTATACCATATTGTAGACATATCATCAACTCTCTTTGCTAAGAATAAATATGAACCCTAATCATATTAAATCAATCTTGATGGACAAGAACTGATCAACATAGCTAGTAAAATTTTCAATTATAGAGATATCAGCTCCTAATGCCAAGGAAATGGTATTACATACCAAGTCAAGTAAAATTTTCAATTATAGAGATATCAGTTCCTAATGCCAAGGAATTGGTGTTACATACCAAGTCACAAAACCACCATCATCGCAAATTGCACAAACATCATCTCCCTGTAAGAGAGCAGATCAACGTCAGTTTTGTGAAGCTGTATAACTACACAAGCAGGAAATTGAACAGCAATTTTAAATATGTTTGAAGCGGACAAGATTAATCTGAGAACTGAATCAAGACGGCACATCGGTGTGGTCTGCAGCTGCTGAATAAAGTGCGTTCAGAGATGTCTGCCTAGAATCATTGTACTTTGGCCACCAACAATTCTAAGAAATATAACACCCAAAGGCGCAGCAGCATACTGATTGTACCAGAATTAAACAACCGAACCAGCAAACGAACAGAACAATAAACAGAAAAAGGGAGAAACGGCAACAATCGTGAGGTTCTTACCTCCCCGTCCCCGTCATCCGGCCCTCCTGGCTTGCGGCTCTTGGCCTTCCGCTTGAATTCGCGAGCCCTCTCGATCCTCCGGCGCTCGTCCGGCGTGACCTTTTTCCGAGCCATGACCTCTCTCAAAGAACCAGGCTGCCTATTTGGCTGATGGCAAGAACAAAAACTTCTTTTTTGGTTTGGCAAGATCTGTCGACGAATAAGATAACAACATTCTTTGAAAACAAAACGCAATCGACAGAAATTGAAGGAACGACTGATCTTGAAAACAAGGGGGCCGGGGGGTACCCGCAGGAGGAGGATTGTAGGGAGCGCACCCGTCGCAGCTAAAAAGAGATCAATCGAATCCAAGGTGGCGACGGCAAACCTCGACGGCAATTCGAAGAGGAGGGATCGGGAGTTCTTGCGATGCGGCTGGCGCGGTTCGGCCGCGTGGCGGTGGGGAAAAGGCGGCGGAGGTTCTGAGGGCTGTCTGGTTTATCACTTACGTGTGGCTTAACAAAATTTGGAGCTGCTAAATCACGGAGGTTATCAAAATGAAAGTAGTGAAATACTATTTGGTTTGTAATTTTATTAAATCATTGGCACAATAGGAGAAAATGTGTTTGAATTACAAACTTACTAAATTATTCAAAGTTACACCTACGACATGTGTATCATATAATATTTTTTTTAAAAAAAATATATATTCAAGTGACATCTTACTTTGTAGATTTAATTGAAAGAAATTTAATGGTGAAATCGTATAGTAATTTAGATATATAATTTTAGAGATATAAAAGGTGGTAATCAACAAATTTCAGATTTTGTGGCATCTATAATTTACTGCCATCTGGCACTACAACTATTTCTCTCGCTTACCATGGCATTGACGGCCATTTTGCTGACTTGATCTGCGCTAACGTTGGCAGTATACTGTACTTGGATAATGCCAAATTTCTCCTGGTAAGTCAAATGTTGATGCAAATTCAAATGAGAGCCAAATTTCATAGGTCTTTCAAATTTTGGAAAGGTCTGCATCGGTAGAGAACCAAACGTACCCTGGTTAACTCCACCTCTGGGCTGTGTTGTTAACGTTATGCCGCCGAAAGGGGAGGAGGGCAGATTGATCCAGAGAACCGTGAAAACCGATATAGTAATAAAAATATCGTTATAAATATGAAAATTAAATACCAGAGAGAAAATTACTTGATTTGTCGGTTTATCAACTAGTTTTTCGGATTTAAATTTATGAATTTTGAAATTAAACAGATTTGACTCGTTTTCTACAGTTGATATGTTTTTTAGCCGATTTGACCGATTTAGCGACTGATTTTAGGATTTTTTTAAAAAAATAAATTTTTTAATTTTTAAAATAAAAATGGTCATAAATTGTTTTATCATTAGAAATATTTTAAATATGACTTATTTTTTACATTTATAAAAAATATTAACAAGATAATTGATGGAACGTGGTGTTTAAAAGTAAAATTCTCTATCGAAGATGTGGATCACAAAGATATGTAGAGAACATACATGAATATATTTGCCTCCATATGCATCTCACGTCGTGTATAGGGGGGTTTATTACGGTTCTTAGAAGGAACCGAAGGTATTTCCCGTTTCAGTAAACTGTATATATTGATATTTTAAAATAAGCAGCACCCATTATTTTTTATATCGGTTAATAATTTAAATTACCTTTTTGCATATGTACCTTATTATTATTTCACTATTAGATCAAGCACCATAGCAAAACTCGGTATCGTGGTGCAGACATTGTGGACACATGCAATATTTATATTGTACCTAACAACGAGGCGTGGTCATCGTAGGGGGTGGAAATTCTTTGCTATTGTGGGTAAAATGCAGAAAAATGCAGCAATTGTTACAATAAGTTGAGGGTGAATGAACAATTCTCTGATGTAACATTGTTGTGAAACTCTGTACCAACAGTAACTTACTATTTTTTGCCTTGTTTTTGTTTACTGTTGCATCTTTTCTGCGCCATCTAATTTTAGTTCAACGGCTCAAAATCATCCTAATGCCACACTACAGTCATCCACTGCAGTTTTGCCTCAGCCAGAGGATGTCAATCCCATCAAGGATGCTGGGGTATGCAAAAAGTTGGTGGTCAAGACGCCAGAAAACACCACGCAGATGTTGGAGATAATCTTGAACTGCGTTCTGGGCCATGTCAAAGTCCGTCGCAGCATGTACGTGTGTGTGGTGTGGTTGTTCGTGTGTATGCAGGCTAGCTGTATGAACGAGTGATGAACGTAGTGGATGGCTGCTTGTGAACCTGATCGGCATGCAGGCTTCGGGTCTTGAGGATCAAGAAACAGTTAGTTGCAGCTGTGATCTGCACGAGCTGGCCGGATCGTCCATGTGCATGAGTGCATGGCTCATTTTATGGAGTGACCAGTAAGCAGCAGCTGACCGGTTCTCGTGCGTGAGCGAGCGAGTGGCCGAGTCATCAGGACGTGCATGTGTGCGCGCCATGAGTTTAGAGGTGGCGTGGAGTTCGTGCCCCCGTGGTAGGTCCTCTAGTCTATAAAATAACAGTGTACTGCACTGGTATGGATGAGCCAGAGAAAGTTTTGATGTGTGTAGTCGCTGCGGCGTGGGTCGTCTGACAGACGTAGGTAATAAAAAAGCTAAAATACAGAACTGAGCTCTGCGGTGTTTATCAGTGTTAAATTATCCGTGTTTTTTTTTTTGTTCTTTGACGTCGATCCTCGTATCTAACACCTGAAATGCGCGTGGTGGCCAACAACGCGGGGCATCGCAGCACGGCGTGCCGTTCTCTCACTCCAGGAGGATGTGACTACTGACCAAAGGAGAATGTGGTTTCAAAGCTCTTCACGTCTAATTTTTTTTGAAGTTATTCTGTGAAAAAGTGGTTTTTTTTATTCTCTAAAATAACTTTTAGAACTAAAATAAAAAGCACTTCACAGAACCAAAAGAAAGTATTTTCGAGCTTTCAACCTCTTAAGTTCATTTTAAATCATTACTTCACAAAATTAGACAACAATCATTTTTTAAAAAAATAATATTTGACAAAATTTTTTTAATTCTACTTGATAATTAGGAGCTGAGAGAGCTCTGCGAAAAGAGCCTCACGACGGGATCTACCTTGAGGTCAACAGCTTCGATTTCACGTACGAAGTCACCGAAGAAAAGTTTCCAGATGATAGTGTCACGTACACCTTCGTTCCACTTTCTTCAGGGTTTTGGAGACCGGTCTGAGACCGATTTTCAATTTAGGTGAAAACCGACTAGTCGGGTTTGTTACTCTGATTTTCGATAAAAACCGTACTTAATATTGTATCGGATCGGACCAATTTCACTGAAAACTGTAAAAACCGACTGATTTCTTAAACACTCCTCCGGATCCGCAACTTATTTGTCGGTTTTTTAATTGATGTCATTGTTGATTTTTTAATTTAACTTGATCATTCGTTTTAATAAAAAAATTGTTTGAATGTGTAAAATTTTAAATTATGATTTAAATAAATTTTATGATAAATTAAATTATATCAAAATATATAAAATTTATCTTTTTTTAATAAGACAAAAGATCAAAATTAAATTTAAAAATCAACATCGACATCGATTAAAAAACGGAGGGAGTAAGTGTGTAGATAGGTACACTTACAGTTAACATTTAAACTTTGTTATTTAAAAGATAAACTAAATTTTCAATTTTTCCACCCCTTTTGAAAAACTACTTATTTTTTTTAACTAAAGAAGATTATAGGATAACTTTATGCTGATTAATTTTCACCCCTGCCGCAACGTCCCGGTGGCAAGATAAACGTGATTTGCCAATAAAAGTATCGCCATGATTTAAGTCGAACAAAAATTTAAAGGTAAATTTCTTTTTAGTTATTAAAAAATTTAAAGTTTCTTATCAACCACTCAAAAACTTTTTTTTTAATTTATGTCTTATTTAGATCCGACCGATTAATTGTTTGCTGACTAAAATTAGTCATTTTATTTCAAACAGACTGACCAACAAAAGACTAATTTTTAATCTACCCACGGACTAATTGTTTCCAATTCGATCGACTAATAGAGACTACCAACTCATAAATATTATAAAATATTTAAGTAGCCTTAAATTTTTTTCCAAAAAACAACTCAACATGAATCCAAATAGACATGGACTAAATATTAATCAAGGTGAAACAAACATTTCATTGAAGAATGGACTAACAATTAATCTTACCTCCAAACAAATAATAAACTAATAATTATCAACTAATTATTAACCCCGATCAATAATTAGTCGATCTAATCCTAACAAACCCTCTTACCAATTACCAATCATCAATATTAATTTTTTTTCTTATTCACCCCTTCCATCTACTCAGAGTTTAAAAGATTTGTTTACTCTTATATTATTTTTTACTATATTTTCTCATTACGCATTTTAGTAAATTTTGTTGAAACCAATCTTCTCTGAAAAATTCACATTATAGCCTACAAACTAAAGGAAATAAAATGATCCACATCAAATTTTAAAATTTAAATATAAATATGATTTAATAGTAAAAATTATTCCTTGTGAAAATTTTATAGTCCCTAAAACCCAACAACATCCACTAAAATGGCTAATAAAAATCTTTAAAAAATAGTATAAGAATAAATAAAAGAACAAATAAATCTTTTTCAAGTTTCAAAATGTATAAAAGTGACGAATAAGAAAAAAAAGTTAATAAAGAAATTGATGGTTGGTATGAAAATTAAAATTTTGAATGGCTAATACGGACTTTGTAGTTTTTTGGATGATTGAAAGAAATTTGCTTAAAAAGTATAGAACCAGAATTAAACATAAGTACTCAAGAACTAGCACCCATATGGATGAGTAAAAAAAACACCCATAACGAACGGCCAGACAGTGGAGCAAATATCCATCAAGAGATGGTTTACTGAAGTCCTCCAGCAACCATACTTATATATATTAACATAATGACTGCACTCAAGATGGCATGCCTCGCTCGAAGAACCGCTACATCACGCGCAAAACTGGAAACACGGTTTGCGGCTTCCCTCTGCCCATGGTGAAACCTCGTGTGCCGCCAGGCATGCTCGGGCCTGGAGGTTGCTTGGAGGCCCCAACTGGCAGTTGCTGGTGCTGCTCAGGCTGCATTGGCTGGTTATCTGGCGGAGTCCCGACGTGATGATTACCGCCACCGCGGTGGTTGTTGCCGTGATGGTTGTAGTGCAAACTGTTCTGATGGTACTGGTTGTTGTTGTACTGCTGGTAACCACGGCCACGCCCTTTGCCACGTCTTGGAACTTCCTTGTCGGTGTAGTTATCATCGAACTATACAACAAATATGTCAGGTGTCAAAATGTTTGTACAGCTCCAGGCATGCAAGAAGTATAAGATGCAACATGGGCAATTTTAAGGAATACCCTAAAATAGAAAGACATTTGCTGAGAACGAAACTTTTTATATGACAGTGAAGCCAATTCCATGGCTAGTTTAACCATTTAAAAAGGATAATAAAAAAAACTATATGATTTTATTTAAGTTATAATCAGAATATTGATCATCAACCACAACAAAAATGACTCCAAATCTTTTTCTATATCTACTTGAACTGAGCTGTGTTCAGTACCATAAATAACAATTTCTGGTTGAGATCATTGTGTGTTTTAGGACTCCAGAATTACTCCTATATAATAACAATGGTATCTTACCAAGTGTTCTGGCAATACATCTCAGAGTTGAGAGGATTCTTCAGACTGCTTCCCAGTTGACTAATTCGAAGTGGAGACAGCCTCCTTGCCATTTCCATCAAGTTCAGGCACTCCCTTTTTGCCATTGCCTGCTCCCTTTATCTAAATCCGAAAAGACAAAACCAGTATACATAAAGTGAAATTTAAGTTTATGAAAACTAAAAAGTTGCCCAGTGTGCCGAACACAATTTAATCTAGGGTATGAAGACAGATTCTAACAGGACTGCTGGAAGGAAAGCAGGTTAATTGTAAAAAAAATAAAGCAAAATTTAGCCCACAAAGATGTATCGAAGGTACAAATCCAAGAATCACAATTATCAATAAGCAATCGCTGAAGTAACTTATTACCGTGCAAGTACTCAACAATCTGACTCTGAGCCCATTCCTTCAGTTCTTATCATCACCGAGCTCCAAAATCTGCAGCGAACCAATAAATGTTAAGATAATGCATGAATAGCAAACATTATGCAATAAGCTATACAAAATCATGTTAAGGAACATACTGCTTTATTAGCATCCTCAGGAGTCTAATATTCCACGAAAGGAAAGTTATAGATTCATTAGTAAATAGATGAACAAGAAACAAGTGCTAAAAAATAGTATTTATAAATTAAAAAGTAAAATTTCAATCAACCCTAAACTATGTAAAATTTCAATCAACCCTAAGCTATTGTCAAAGGGAAACTCATGCATTTGTTAACCAGAACCTATGGTGCATTAAAGACAATGCTCATAATACAGAAAATGCTTTTCACCACAGATGCACATGACTTGTTTAGCTCACATTAGTGTTAGTTACAACTCACACGATAAAGCGTTGCATGTAGCTTTTAGAAGTAACTGCTATAGTTCCCTGTCAAAATATACTCATCCGATGGCTGCTGCCACAGTACCTCAATCCATGTTAAAAAAAAGATGATGATGACTCTTTCAAAAGTTCCCATCGAGACTATAAATGCATGAAAAAACGCTAACATAATATGATATTCATGCTGTTTTTTGCATAACAGAAGGATTTATTAAATAGAAAAATGAACCCTTGGGGAAGGTTCTAAGGAAACATAAATAATTACTCAACAGGCATGATAGCAGAAGGTACCTTGTTAGCAAAAAGCATATCTAGCTTCAGAGATCTATTAGTAGCAGGGCCAGTGCCATTCGGAGTCTGAGGATAGCATGTACGGATAGAAATCACACTAAAATATGATGAAAGTGTTATTATTTTCAACATTCTGGGAATAAGAAAAAAAAAACTTAAAAAGGATGTTCGCATGGATACCTCCCAAAAGCTGAAAATATTTTCTTAAGATTCTGGTAAGAAGGATCACCCGGAAGAATTTCAGCAACAATAATTCAGGACTACAAGAAAGTAACCAATAAATCAGTACAAATAAACATGCAACGCAGAAACATCCATGAATACCTGGAGCTCCTGCAAATCAGCTTCAGTAAATGGCTCCTGACGCTTCACTCTTTTCCCATCCTCGCTTACAACCTATGATGTGAAAAATATAAGCAAATAACATAGATGTAATTTGCTACTTACTAGCTACGAGATGACAGTTTACGCCTTCAAATGAAGGCATTGACTCTAAAAAGAACAAATATTCATGTCTTCCTTGAAAAGAAAACTTACAAGCTTTGATGAGGTTCGGAGAGCCACAGCAAGTGTCGTGTTTTTGTTCACCAAAGCTTTAATTTTTTTAAAAGCAGCAATAACAGATATTGGCACTACAATGCATAAGAAATAGTTAGTAATTGTTTTTCCACTAGGTTAGTTGGTGGCATTGCACAAGATATTCCTACATAATGAGCACAAGGAAGAAAAGGAAAAGCTAAAAACTTAAGCTGGTACTTCTACATAGAAAATCATGACTGCTAACCAAATTAAATTTTCTTTCATTTCAGTAGTACTCCCTTTGTTCTTAAATTGTTAGCATTAGGGCAACAATTTTAGTTCAGTTTTCAAATAGAGTTCTTGTCCTAACAGCATCAACTTGAGAATGGAAGGAGTATATAATTTTTCCCTTGACCCCATTAGTTGGTGATCGT